>JAHTLZ010000225.1:1919838-1955654 GCA_023846285.1 Phrynocephalus versicolor | reverse complement strand
TGGGGAGCGATCTTTGGAAAAGGCTCCCAGCTGTGGGGACAAGAGCTTGTGTCCGCTGCCGAAAGCCCTTTAAATATCACACGCTGCTCGCCCACACCCCCAGGGGAGGGCAGGCGAGCTGCGTGTGATGGCTCCCCTTTCCCTCAAGCCCTTTCGGGGTACTGCGGCCCAGCGATATAGCGGGACCGCGGTATGTGAACGGCGAAAGGTAGGGGGACCACTGCATAAGACCATTGAAAGCCATCCTAAAAAGTTTTGTTTTAACT
Source organism: Phrynocephalus versicolor (assembly GCA_023846285.1). Classification (NCBI taxonomy): domain Eukaryota; kingdom Metazoa; phylum Chordata; class Lepidosauria; order Squamata; family Agamidae; genus Phrynocephalus; species Phrynocephalus versicolor. The sequence continues at coordinate 1,955,388 of JAHTLZ010000225.1, read as the reverse complement.
TTCTTTGGAATGTCAGGAAGGATGGTGTTGGGCAAACTGCCAATGATAACATCTTCCACAATATGGGGGCCAGGACAGATAATTCCTAAGTTCTAACTGTTGGTTTTCAGTCCACCCTCATGTTGGCACTTTCATTGACAAGTGTTGGGAAGAGTGAAGGGGAAGGCTAGATCTTCAGGGAGAGATGTTCTGTTAGTTAGTGAGATCTCAAGCCACTTTCTGTCGGATAGGAGTGCAGCTGTGCAATCAAGTGAAGTTGATAAAAGGCACTCCTGGTCATAGATGACATCTGACTTTCCAGTGATAAATCTGGGTCCAAGAGCAGTTTCTAACTGCGTACCTGATCTTTCAGGGCGAATGTAACTCCATCTGGACAAAGCAGAAAACCCTCTACCCCAGTGGTTCTCAGCCTGTGGGTCCCCAGATGTTCCTGGACTGCAACTGCCAGAACCCCCTTCCAGCACAGGGAGTGGTGGAGGCTTCTGGGAGTTGCGGTCCAGGAACATCTGGGGACCCACAGGTTGAGAACCATTGCTCTAGCCGGTCAGTTGAGCTATTGAACATAACCTCCATCTTGTCGGGATTGACTTTCATTTTGTTGACCCTTGGCCAGTCGGTAATTGCGGATAAACAGCAATCAAGAATTTGAACAACTACACCTACAGATGAAGAAAAGTTCATTCCATCATTTATACCCCACTTTTCTCTTGAGCAGGACTCAAGCTAGTTTACGATATTAAAACAGACCATGCAAAAGGTAAAAATGCAGTAAATTATGCAATTCTTAAAACAATTAAGCCGTATCATAATAAAAATAATTTTAAAAGCATTTAAAAAAGTTGATAGAGTTGCATGTCATCAGCGTACTGATGTTAGTGAACTCCAGATTCTGAATGACCTCTCCCAAGTGGCTTCACATAGATATAAAAAGCATTGGAGATATGATCAGTTTCTATTGGTGGAAAAAGTCATTAAATAAAGTGGCTTTGGGCCTTCTAATATTACAATATTATCCCCTCACTTGCAAATGGAACCGTTCATGGTATTCTTAGCTCATGTTTTTGCTTTTCATATTTGTACAAGCGCTGCATTTTAGGGTTTATAACCATTGTACAAAAGGTTGCAGCAGAAGTAGATAGGTGACCCAATGTCCTCTGAGGTTAAGGAAGTCTCAAGGCGCTTTCCAAAGAGTAGTGGAGGAGATGCTGTCTGAAAATCCAAGACAAATTAATAGTGGGTAATACGTGCAACTTATTGTTGTTGATCTTGGTTTGTGAAGTCAGAGCTATTCAAAGATTCAAAGCACATAGAAGTGTAATGATCTCCAGTGCAGATCATGAGCAAATGCAGTAACAGTGCTTGCCAGGCAAAGAAATTTTGCAAACAAGTAGCTGTCTTCTAAACTAGCTGATATTTCTTGGTGGCTTTACATTCCACCCTGCCCCCAAAGACTACAGTTTTACAGTTAATCCAGTCTGGAAGTGATAAAGCTTCTGTTCATCTGGTGAGCAACAGAAGGAGGTTGTATTGTGTTGTCTTTATGAGATGAGTTGGCACTCCTATGTGTGGATACTGTTTATGTTGAACACATTGTAGAAAGTTGAATCAAGGAGAAGAGGCTTAGTATTTAAGATGAGGTATGTCTACTGTTAAAGCGGATTGAGGCATGCACACAACAGTAGAAAAAGGAAATGAGGTGTCATTGTAATGTGCAGGTACATATTCCTCTGTGTGCTTTTGAAAATATTTTAAAACTTTACATCTCTTATAACTTCCATATCATGCTAGGATGAGCAGAAAAACAATATACAGTGGACCCTCATATAACAAATGGTTTTTATAACATAAAATCTGTACAAAATAAAAACTTCCGGAGATAGGGGAAATTTGCTTAACAGAATCGTCCATGGGACAAATCTATACAACTTAAAAATGGTCGTGATTAGGGATTACTCTGTTTTCAATGCATTCCTATGGGAAATTTGTATAAAGGAAAATTTGCTTAACATAATTTCATTTGGAATGAATTAATTCCTTTATGCAAGGTACCACTGTAATAGAGAATTGTGAAGGGTGCATGTCATAGAGGAGCAGTTCTGAGACAAGGATGTGCTCTAACAATCATGAAGCAGAACAGAATGAAGCTGCCAGTTCTTGCAATCCCTAGATTTAAATGATGAGGTCCCAGTACTAACTATATCAGGACTTCTGACCTTTCAATGCCTCTTCTTCAATTCAGGGTGGGCAATGAGGTGGTCAGGTGTGCTGAGAGCTCCTAAATACTTTGTATGGTTTTGTATGTGTTTGTGTGTGCGCGCGCACACACATAGAATATGATTACTATAAATTGATTAATAGTAAAACAGCTCATGAAGTCCATTTTAGGCAAATGTAAAGTGATGCATGCAAGCAGAAGAAATCCTAATGCTATACATCTACTGTGGGGATTAAACTGCTGGTGAATGACCATGAAAGAGAAATCAGGTGCATAGTTCATATCAGGGTGGATCTGAGTTAAATCAAATCAATTTAAATCATTATTTAAATGTAAAACATTGGGGTTTTATTTGTTTAAATAAAGAGAATCAATGTTTTATTTAAATTGTGTTTAAAATTGATTGTTTAAAGACAAAATCATTTTTTTTATCCATCCTGATTTATAGTCTAATGAAAGTATTAACCCAATGAGTATGTAGAAAAGGAAACATGTTAGGGGTCATAAGAAAGGAGTAAAAAAATAAAACTCCCAGTGTGATATTGCCTTTATCACCTCAGAACACTGTAAATGTTTAATTACAAAGGAAGGAAAGAAGGAAGGAAGGAAGGTAGGTAGGTAGGTAGGTAGGTAGGTAGGTAGGTAGGTAGGTAGGTAGGTAGGTAGGTAGGTAGGTAGGTTGGTTGGTTGGTTGGTTGGTTGGTTGGTTGGTTGGTTGGTTTGGGGAGTATGAGATTGTATGATAAGCCCCATAAAACTAGATGTGGTTTGGGAAGATGGACACTTTTGATAGACTGAAGCTTTTTTCCTTTTCTAATATGACTAGAATCATGTACTAGCATTATCTACTCAACCATTTTGAAAAGCAGGATGCTGAATATACATCCCTTTGGTCTGATGCAGCAGGCTGATTTGCATTCTTAGAGAGAGCAGCACTTGATATTCATAGATGAGCACAGAAATTTGCCGGCTTCAAGTGCCCTTGAGACAAATTGAGAGGTTTCAGTGAATTTCTCCTTTTTATTTGTCTGATTTTACTGTGACATTTCTTATTTGTTATGTCAATGATATTTAAAATAGCTCTTTTTCTCAGCTGGTTTGGGCCTTTTTTATGAAAGGGGGGGGTATAAGGAGGGATATCCCAGAATATTTTTCTGTCTCTGACTAAAGACAGTACCTTTTTCTTTTAGATTTCTGCTATCCATAACCGGTGGTTGAATTATGTTTCAACACAGAAAGCAGAGCAGTGTCTAACACGGCGATTCCCATCCTTGAGTCGCCATATCTTCCTGGACTGTGACTCCCGGGAATTCTGGCCAGCACAGCTAGTGGCAAAGGCTGCTGGGAGATTTAGTCCAAGAACATTTGGGAACCCAAGGTTGGGAACCACTGGCCTAGCACCATATCTGGGAGCAGCAAACCAGAGCAGGCTTCTTGGCCCATTTTATGCTACCAGCTCCTGTGTCACCTGACACAGCTGCATCACTCGGACTAATTATGCAACAGGTCCTGTAAGTAAGAACAAAATAAGCAGAGATATACCATATTGCCCCCCCCTTCTCCCTTAATGCTGTCTGTTTATTTCACCATTATTGTTGCTGTTGTGGATGCTGGTAGGCTGCCCAGAGTTACCATTGGCCAGATGGTTGAGATATAAATGCAATAATAAAAAATAAATAAAATTGTGACAGGAAAGCTAAATTTCCTGAAAATTTGAGGCCAATTGGACTCGATTTGTTTTGATTTTCTGTTTATTTTGTGAAAGAACTGAAGCATGAACAATTCTTTCATTCCAAACCTAAGTTTTACTGTTAAAGCAACATAAAAAGCTTATATGTAATTTGAATAAGATATGAAATGTACTATATAGTGTATATTTATAAAACATTGAAGTATAAAAAAACCTTAGCTTTGTACAAGCAAAACTGTGGTTTTCACCTACCCAGAGGAAGAACTGCAAGCTGCTGCAGTCCATATATTGCAGCCAATGCACATTGAAGGCTTAAGTTCAAGTGACTGTCTATCATTAATATGGTAGTAGTGATGAGGTATAGAAATGCTTCTTGGATTTGAATGTTGAATGTATTGACAATACAGTATACACTGGAATTGCTATTTGATCATTCTTTAAACTGTGTGTACATAAAGCTTCATTGTGTGCAGTTCCTGAGATTTTATATGGATAAAGCCCCATCTTAAAAGTTTCATTTAGGGGTGGGCTGTTTGTTTCGGAAGCAGTAGCTTCCAAAATGACCCACGTGAGCCCAGGTGCTGTTTGGAAGCCTCCGAAACGCAAGCAGCCAATCACTTACCTTCCTCCAGGGTTGCATCGGGCTAAACTCCAACCAGGAAGAAGTCTCCTGACATCATCTGTCCTTCTCCCTGGCGCTGGCCAATCAGAAAGGGAGGCGGGATGATGCATGGCTGCTTGCGTTTTGGAGGCTTCCGAACAGCATCTGGGTCGTTTTGGAAGCAGTAGTCCATCCCTAGTTTCATTCATTCTGAAAGTACTTGACTCATTGGAATAAATTATCCTTGAGAAGGAAGGGCTGAAAATTAGAGAGCATGTTGCACCTGATTTATTTTATTTTCCAGTTGTACACATTTTTATGCCTTGTTTTGTGTAGGCCAATTCACCTGTTTGCTTATTGATCCCCAACTGTTCAGAGTTCTGGTGATGATCTCCATTTTATGCGGCAGAATGAGTTGCGAAAAGCATAGGTTTTGAGTCATACTGAGTGGTTCCCTCATTAGATCTTCTGAAGTCCTGATCTACATATTTTGCACTTGAATATTTAAGTCTTAAAAGTAATGTGAGGGATGTTGATAGTAATGAATGCACAACCTGTTGTCTTCTGTGCCTTTCGCATTAGGATTACCACCAGTATCTCTGCATTATGATTTTGCTGAACCTCATTCTGTAAACCGTGCTAACTGCTTTTTGTTTTCTCCTAGGTTGCAATAAAAATAATTGACAAAACGCAATTGAATCCAACTAGTTTACAAAAGGTAAGCCCCCTTCAGATTTCAACTCCTAAGTTGTGCTAGTTCTAGTTTTTTTTTAATCATCTCTTCTCCTCTCTCAGTCTCCTGTCAGTTCTGCAGGCATTGCATGCTCCTGATTCAGAGAACTGCACACTCAGTGCTGGTTTTATTTTAATGCTGACATTTCCTGCTGTAGACTCATTGGGAATAATTGTGCAGTCTCATCAGATGAATCCCATCCGAACTAGAAATTTGCACAAAAGAGGATGAAATATCAACTGTCGGTCTTATTTTTGCATTCTAATGCCTCCAAAATGCTGCCTAAACCGAATAAGATCCCCTGCATCTTCAGCTGCTTTGTGGGCAGAATTTTTGAAAAAACATAATTACAGAGAGCCACTGTCTTAGGCTGGCATAACACATTGAAACAGCATCAAAATCTGGAAGCCTGGGTTGCTATTAAATACATGGAAATCAACAGGGTTCTCTCTGCCCAGTATAATTCTCCTGCACTCAGCTGGAGAAAAGGGAACGTTGTGTGTAAGAGGGTATCAGTTCCGAGTAGGAACATAGAGGAGGATTAGCACTTCTTTCTGCCTATCAGTTCTCAGCAGAAAAATCACCTGCTGCCAATTAGCTGTTTGGTGATGACCTTGGTTTGTTGCCAAACATGTATTTCCAGCTGGTGAAAATATGCTGCTTTAGAGCAATGAATATTGCAGTTGTCTGAATGACTCCCTCTTTTTACCTTATCTTGCTGACCTAGAAATCCAGTGGTAGTTTGCTGTTGTTAACGCTTGAGGATAGCTGTTGATTTAAAATGAAACTGCTTGATTGCTCTTCCTCCTTTGGCGTTAGAGCAGCTTTTAGAAAATAATCAAGAAAATGCTTGGGAGTGCCAGCCATCTGGAGTCCTAAGTTACTTGAGAGGGTATAAGAGCCAAACAACACTTTGAAGAGGATTACAAAATACTGGACTTACTAAGAGCCAGGCCCCTACCACTCTATTCACTTTGCAGCTTTTTAATAAAAGCTTTTTAATAAAAGCTTTTTATCACAGTAATTTGTGATAACAGAACTATAAAAAAAGTTTTTAAGATGGTTTTTGGTTTTTCTACTCACTGACAGTTACCTGTGAATTTAATTGGGGGGGGGGAGATAATCTAGCAGCCCAGTGAAGTAGATGTTCTGCATGTTTCAGTTATAATGGATGCTGAGTGAAGACATCCCCATAAATTTGAGTGTAATGTTGAGGCATCATTCAGGGCCTTACATAAAAAGGAAACTTGACAGACAGCCTAACCTGTATGACTTGCAGGTTTTTTATAGGATAGGCGGAAGTAGTGGAAAGGCTGGCTATAATTTGGAGCAGATTTAGTTCTTCTAGATGGGAAGATAACACTGCAAGTCTTTCTTGTTCTTTTACATAGACAGCCTGGGAATTCCGTCTATGTATGTATGCTACCTTGAACAACATGATGGAAGAGAGGCAAGATCTAAATAAAACCATCTCAAACGATACCAGGAGTAGAACATAATTTAAAGCCACAAATCAGTTTAGGAGTCTTTTTCTGGGGAATTATATTGTTATTCCCTTATGTTAGTATAGTTTGTCCTGAGCAAAAAGTCCCACCAGCATAGTACTGGTGGATCATGTCATGAGTAGATAGGGAAAAGCTGTTTTCGCTATCGCACAACACTAGAACTAGGGGGAACCCCATGAAGCTTTTGGGTGCTAGATCTCAAACAAAGTACTTTTTCACCCAGGGGGTCACTGGTCTGTGGAACTCCCTGCCAGAAGAAGAGGTGACAGCTGTCAGCCTTGACAGCTTTAAGAAAGGATTAGACAAGTTCGTGGAGAACAAGGGTATCAATGACTATCATGATGGATGCCTAAGGACAACCTCTGGGTTGGAGAGAGAGGCAGGATATCTCTCAATGCCATTTGCAAGAATCGTAATCGGGTGAAAGCATCTGCTTGGGAATACCCTGAAGCAAATGGTGAGCCGCTGTTTGAGACAGAATGCTGGACTTAGCCTGTTCTAGCAAGGCTGTTCTTATGTTCTTAAGAGTGCAAATATAGCCGTTGTACGAATGTTGGACTGGTGAAACTCTGTGTTCAGCAGAAACTCTGTCTATCCTGGCCAAAATGTTCAGCTATTGTCAGTTTTGGGAGAAGATGAGAATGTTTGCTAAACATCTAAGGAAGTTTTCTTTTAAACCAGGAATGGTCAACCTCCTTATGAAGGCCACATGCACCTATCCCTAGACCCCGTTCTCTATAACCCCATCCATTAGCTTTCGGTACAAAAAAAGTGATGCAGGGGTATGGGAAGTCTTGAGATGCTGGAATGGCCTCAAACACAGCATGAGTGTCCGTAACTTCCTAGACAGCGCAAGGGGATGTTTATTGGGAAAAAATTAAATTCAGATACATGGGGACGTTTATTGGGAAAAAATTAAATTCAGATACATACATTGAATTGTTAAAGCATTTTTTTGTATTTGTGCTTATTTGTTTATTTGTTCCTTTTATTGTTATGATTTGATTGTTTGGTTTGATTGATTATTTTTATTTTTTATTTTAAGTTGTTTAATCTGTTTTTAATATTTTGTATATGTTTGTAAACTGCCCAGAGTAGCTTTTTTTCTAGATACTCCAGAGATGTCCTCAGGGACTATATTGCTCATGATCCACATGTTGCTCACCCCTGCCTTAAACTACTTCAAACTGAGAAAAGCTGTATCCTAACCTCTTAAAATTTCCCAGAGAGCTGCCAAATGTTCCAGGACACTTTCTTTGTGTCCAAGTACTGAATGTTTGCTGCTCTCTCTTCTGGCTGATTTTTGTTTACATTTTGATATGCATAAATATTTTATCGTATTTGCTTTTCAGCCACGATTTTAAATACACAGTTTCCTTTGAACCTGTATTATACCATCTAAACAGCAGTATGGAAGGAGGGGATTCTGCAGTCTTGTAGAGAATGAGAGCATATTGCTAAAACTTGTCTTCTAGCTTTCTGAGGTTATACAAACAGAGAGTTAAATTAAAAGTGTGGGCCAATTTGCAGTAGACTCCCGCATTCTTCTCAGCCTCTGCTTCACTAAAAAATAGTGCAGCAAGAAGACATCTCACTTCCTTATTGTTGTTCTTATTAAAGATTTGTGCTAGCTTGTTGGCAGAATTATTGAACTCGTTCCATAACTTTTTGAGATAAACACTTGATTTTGACTCAAAGCTGTACAGATTCCAGATACTTATCAAACCATGAAATTATTACTGGAATGTTGAACTCTTGACACTTAAACCATTTAAGTATTTCTTGAGTTCAGATGAATGCCCTTCTGAAATCTATTTAGCATGTTAAGAGCCTTGACTACTACATGTGTCCTTGCAAGGGGTCTATCTAATTTAAATTATAGCTTTTTAAAAAAGAAAACTAGTCATTTTTGTCTTTAACCTTTGTGTCATCTTCTATTCTAGCTGTTCAGGGAAGTAAGGATAATGAAGATTTTAAATCATCCAAATATAGGTAAAGCATGTCTTAATATTACATTGAAGTCATCTTTGGCTAGCTGCGTGTACTGCTTTTGCTTAAAACAAACTTAATAATTTTTTGTGTTTTGATTTGATGTCCTGCGTGCATAACGATGGTGAGCATTTTTATTGCTTTTTGTTCCAGTGAGTTCCTATGTGCTTGCAAATTGTTTCTGATTCATGACATCCCTATAAATTAATAACGTGCAAAAAGTCCTGTCAGGTCTTCGAAACTGAAGGCTATAGCTCCTTTTATCAATCTATTTCATGTTCAGTTTTCCATTTTTCTTAGTGTCTTCCACTTATCATAACATTATCTTTTCCTGAGAGTTTTGTCTTCTCATGGGATGTCGTAAGCCCCAGTTCAGTCATTTCAGTTTCTAGTAAGAGTTAAGGCTTGGTGGCCTGAACTTTGAATAAGAGGTCAGGCTTGGTCCCATATAAGTACCCCTTAATCACTGAAATGTGGGTCTAAACATTTACAGAATGTCCTACTAATGAAGTGTGTACTCACATACATACCTCTGTGTGTATCTGTATGTCTGCCTAATGTACTTGTTTTGTATTCACAATCATATCCACTTGTTTGGAGAAAGTCTGATATGATTGTGAGTCCATGATAAGTATCCATGGACTTTATAATACCGAACATGACTGCAGCCACATCACGTATCTCAGTGCTGATTTTTAAAAAGTCAAATAGCTACTGGGTACATTCTCCATCTTGAGAGGATCTTTAAATCAGCACTCAGTAAGTGCCTCTCTATTCCACTCAGTTTTGCTGTGAGACAGAATAATATATCCATCATATCAACCCTCAGGGTACCATAAGCATATAGAAGCAGATGACTATGAATTAACTCCTAATAATTGAAGCAAGTCACTGCAGGCAAAGACAGTTGCTCAAGAATATAGAAATTAGCCTTATATATACGAATGCTTTTTAAGTATAGGTCAATGATGGCGAACCTATGGCACGGGTGCCAAAGGTGGCACTCGGAGCCCTTTCTGTGGGCACCCGACATCAACCCTTCATAGCCACCTGTATACAGGTTCAATTATTGTATTGGCACTTTGCAAAAAAATTAGTGGGTTTTGAATTGCAGTTTGGGCACTCGGTCTCTAAAAGGTTCGCCATCACTGGTATAGGTCAATGAACTTGACCAACTGATTTCCAGATTCCATTATGTTTTGTATTCACAATCATATGGAGTGTGATGAAGAAGTGCATTAGATTACTATGCTACATTTGGTGAGGATAGAAGCAGGCAGCAATAAGGAGTCATTGGGCCAGGTCTAGTCACAGGACACTCTTGCCTTTTCTCTAGGGTCCTACTTCCCAACTTGGCTCTGACCTGTCCCACCACTGTTGCTCAGTGGTGATAAGCTGGCTGTCTTACCACCATGGCGTATGTGGTTTTGACCCTCGTTTATGGTGCTCTTGAAGGTTACCCTTGAAGGAATGCTGCATATGATACTCTTCAGTTTTACTGTATATTCATTTTCACTTTCCTGCAGAAAATCTAGTGTGATCGATGAAAGGTTGCTGTGATGTACTATGTCTCCTAAAGACTTCTCCTTGCTTGTTTTTTTAATAAAACATTTTCCACCTCTGGGGTGCTCTCCTTTGTACAGTTGGTTTTACAACGGGTAGACAAATAACTTCATAATCATTGCCTACTGAAGCAATGGAAATACTACCAGAGGGGGAAAGAGATTGTTCCATGGTTCTGCTTATATGGTTATGGAAGCAAACAGGATTCCAGCTTGTGTTTTGTAAATAGGAGATTTGATTGATTTCCTGATTCAGAACTTCCTAACCTGGTTTCTATAGGCAGCTTCTGCATAACTCCCAATCCTTCTTTTACTTTTACACATCAACCTAAAATAATAAGAATAAACCTAAGAAAGAAAGCTACAGCCTTGAGTTTATGAGACTTAGAAGTCATTCACTCATAGAGGTGGTGTATGTCTGAAACAGTCTGAGGAACACAACAACAAAAATGAAGTACAGTAGTACCCCGACTTAAGAGCAGCTCAACTTAAGAGCAATTCGACTTGAAAGAGGAAAAATGTTGGCATTTTAACTTCCACCTTACAAATTTTAGATATGGTCTGCGCGACTTACAATTTGTTTTCATTAACTTATTTTTTCAATTTGTTAAATAAGTACCCCGACTTAAGAGTAGCTTGACTTAAGAGCATGCATTTGGAATGAATTAAATTCGTAAGTCGAGGTACCACTGTACTATAAACACCTTTAAAGTAACAAAGGAATGCCTAATGCAAAGTGTAGAGAACAACATACTTTTAAAATGTCAGTAAAAGTGAATGCTGCATCCCAGCTGTGTGTTGCACATGCTGAATTTAAAGCATTTGCCACCTGCATGTAAACCACATGCATGCATAATTGTATTGGTTTGGTTTCTGCTCTACATACTTCATAGGGTAGGCTTTTAAGGAACTTGGATTTGTATTAACTGAAAAGGGCAGAATACTGTAAATTTTAGCTAGGCTTCATCTGCTAAAAGATCACTGTTCTTAAATTAAATTTGAAGTCTGATAGTAATTGCATTCAGCTTCTCAGGTAATATTTAGGAGTTTAAAGGAGTTTGAAAGACTTCTAGTCCTTCAAAAGTTTTGTCTTTGTAACACCAGCATATTCTTTATTCAGGATGTAGAATTATGGCACCACCTAAACAGTTAGCAGTTTTACATGAGGAAAGAACTCATTAAGAACAAAACTAGTAGTTATGTTTGTAGTAGAACCATATTGCATTGTTTTCAGGAACAGTGGCAAACTATAGTTGATCAAAACTGGAAATGGTTCATTACATGGGCTGGTCTAAATGATCTTGAAGTCATTTTTGCCTCTGTGATTAAGCAGTGCTTATTGGTTACTGGAGTAACTCGAACAATATCTATAAATTGCAACTGACTAGCAGTTGTGTGTATTATATTTGATAACTATTGTATTTGAAGAAAATTTTGTTCTTTACTACGAAAGATTCATTTGGTAGGAATGAGATTGTTATTGCACTAACACGTGGTAGAGGTAATGAATTAGTGTATCAGAGGGAAAGGAGATACAGGATTTAAATCAATGTAGAATGCTCTACTGAGAATTCCATATGGCTTTTTTCTGTGGATCTCTTTAAGCAGCTACACGTTTACAGCTGACTCTGTAAATATCTATTATTTCAATATTTAAGTGTAAATCACATTATAACATTAATAATTGAATTATTATGTTTCCATATACCAGTATTTAGAAAGTGAGCAATAATTTCCCCTTCCATTTGTCTTCAGTGGATACTTTTCACATAGAATATATTTTTGGCTCACAGTAGTAAGAAATTGTGGAAACCTTTCTTTGCAGTTATGTTTTTCGGAGGAACTTTCAGTGCAGTGCACACACTCCTGACTTTTTGCCAGTGTGGCATATCTTGAAAGAAGAGACCTTCTGTTGCTCCTGACATTTTCCTTTGAGAAAGGGCTAAAGGGCACCTGCATCCTATTAGAATTATTGTTTTCATAAATGCTCCAATGTATGCTTATGAACTTAGATAAGAGAAAATCGAAAGCCTCCTTGGAAGAGTGCAGGTAGTCTTTGTGTGTCTGATCAGCTGGCTGAAAAGGCATCTCTCTCTCTCTCTCTCTCTCTCTCTCTCTGTGTGTGTGTGTGTGTGTGTGTGTGTGAGTGTGTGTGTATTTTCATCCGATCAGTTCGCTTCTGAACTTTTCCAGCAAATTCCCACAAGAAATGATATCCTAGGAAAGGGTTGTGAAAAAGAAGCAATGGGTAGGAATAAATAGTGCTGTTGTTCTAGGCATTTCTTTTCCCTTTTCCTTTTTTTCAAATGTAGATTTACATGGATCTAGGGTTCCTTATGGGCAGACTCTAGATCATTTCCCTCCACTGGTAAGAGGTGCGGTCAGAAGAAAAAGTAGAGCAGCTTTCAGCCATTCCCTGTCTAACAAACACGGCTTGCCAAATCTGCACCAGATGGTCCATCAATATAGATGTTTCTAGATACTTAATTCAGAATTGCATTCTCATTTTGTACACACTTGACATCTCCCTCTTCTGCAATAAGTCCAGTTTGATCAGGAAGAGTAAGACCTGTAGGATTAAAAGTATATGATTAAAAGTATGAGCCACTAATAATTCTGGCTGGAGCTAATCATTATAGTTCAGAATTTCTGGAGGACACCATTTGAGGGTGTCAAGCTCAAGATATTCCTAGTTTGCTCCATGAATTCTTTTAGAGCCAAGATGCCAAGGATTGTACTTGGAATCTTTTCAGTACATTGTGTATTGTCGACTCCTGGTTGTAGCCCCTTTCTACACATTTTGTTTTTTCTATCAGTCTTTTAAAAATACATGAATAGGACTCCTGAGCATAGGTTCAGTGCAATTGGAAATGGAATTTTTTCTACACAGTGACACAGGCTGCCTTGATATGATAGTGAAAGCAGTTTGTTCTTTTTACAAGAATGTTCTGTTTAAATCTCAGGGGCCTAAATCAAATGTGATGATAATACCAGGATTTTTACTCACCCAGTCTTCTCTTGTGCTGAAAACCTGCTCAGAAAAATTCCCAGGCTCTCCAGGATAGGTTGTTTTTTTAAAGGTGGAAGACTGTAGGAAAGAGGAAAGAGTTGGGTAAAGGGGGGGGGTGTCTTCGATCCTGGCTTTCCCAACCATGTAGCACCCGTGGGTACACATAGAATCATAGAGTTGGAAGAGACCTTAAGGGCTATCCAGTCCATCCCCCTGCCATGCAGGAACCCCCCTCACAGTATTTCCGACAGATGGCCATCCAGCCTCTGCTTAAAAACCTCCAAAGAAGGAAAGCCAGGATGGAAGACTAGGCCTTTGAATTTTGCATCCCGTAATTCCCTCAGCTTGTGGGCATGCGAAATTCAAAAGCCTGCCCCGTAAGATGATTTTTTTTTTGCTAGACATCCAGTTGGCAAACCATCGTCGTACAAAAAAAGGACTATTGCCAGAACTTTCATTCATCTTACGAAGATTTCGTCTTACGGGATATTCGTCTTGCGAGGTACCACTGTACTTTGCATCTTTATTACTGAATCTGACTTTCTTGGTACCAGCACCACCTCCACCTTGTCTGGAATCAGTGTCCGAACCCATTGTTCAGGCAACATTCAAGGAGTCGACTGCTTCCTCAGAGTCAGGGAAGGGAGAGCATTAGAGCTGGATGTTATCAGCATATTGGTGGCCCTTCCAGAACTTCAGATAACCTTTGTTAGTAACCTCGTAAAGATGTTCAATAAGAGTGTTTTTAATCAAGGTACTATAGGCACCCGGAGTAGGAACTGGTAAACCACTCCAGTATTCCTGCCAAGAAAACTCCATGGACATGGGGTCACAAAGAGTCGATCACGACGCAACTCTCTCTCTCTCTCTCTCTCTCTGTTAACATTAGGGACTATTAACCCTTTCTGTATTTCTTAATAAAATGGTAATCATTGTAGCTAACATTCTATCTATCTATCTATCTATCTATCTATCTATCTATCATGAAATTGCTTTTTAACCACAACACAGCCTTATGCCGTCATAACTAAAACCCTAAGCACAAGCCAGAGCACATCTTTCAGTTTTTGGTTTTAATTGAATTAAGTTGAATAGGATTGTGGCAAACTATCAAGATTTGCTTACTTGTTGATGTGCAATTTCTGAGGTACTGTTTCTGGTGTATTTAAATAGTTTTGTTATTTAGGTAGATAATAATTTGTACTGTACAATGGTTTGACTTGTCTGATGCATTAAACCTCTCACTGATGCCTGTATAATGATGGAATGGTCTCATATGGATGTTTCTGCATTAGTCTTTGATTTGTGTTCTAGCCAAAAGGGGAGAAGTGGGTGGGTGGGGGTTGTCCATTTCCTAAAACATAATCAATTGATGCTTCCTGAAACCACTTAGAAGATCTGCCACATTTATTCTGTAAGTGGTTCAATTGTTGCAACATTAGTCTGCATCATCAAGTACATAATAAATAGTTACAGCTATGGTCCAGAGAGCTCACCATAGGTTGGTGTTTAGTGGAGCTTAGGATGCTATTCTTTGAACATTCATTCCATGCTATGAACTGCTTTTTGAGACTCCCCCAGGCTTCTAATGTGTTTTATTGAGTTGTTCAGGGCTGGGAGGCAATCAAAGGCTTTGTTATACATTGGGTAGCAGGCAGAAGTGGCTTTTGCTTAATGAGAATCTCTAGTAATAGCGTAGAATGCCTCTTTGCAATATTGCTAAAGTGTATTAGGTGTACTAGGGTTGAGCACCTTCTGGATGCTGAGGGTATACACTTTGTAGGTACCTTGTTTACCAAGTGGCTTGTGCTTCCAGGAAGGTATGGCTATCTAAAAAGTAAGTTACATGCTCTCACATCCATTTCTCTCCTCCCCCCACCAATTATAATACACTGCCAAAAATGGAGAGACAAAAGAGCTCAATTTTTGCCCTAACGCCTGCCTGGGGAGGCCCACAAGTGGCTTGGTTTGTTATAATGTGCTAATGTGTCAGAGTGATAAGTGTAGTGCACCTTGCAGTGCTTACGCATTGCCAGTGAGTACTTGAGTGAAAATATGTATTTTCTAAACATTTGCCCTGCCTCCTTACGGAGTTTCAAGAAACCGTTTGGAGTATCAACTAGGAAAACATAGTCAAATGACAAATACTGCAAATATTGTGTGTATAGATAGGATTTATTGATTCTGTCCTCCTAAATCAGACCTTCTCGTTTTCTTCCAGTTAAACTATTTGAAGTAATTGAAACTGAAAAAACACTGTACTTAATCATGGAGTATGCAAGTGGAGGTAAGTAGAAAAATGTTACGAAAAGAACTGAGTTCTTTGTCAAGGAATGGTCAAATTAAAATTATATGTTAGAAACATTGAGGTTTCAAAATTATTCTGTCTTATAAATGTATTTGACTGTTTTCAGAAATTACTGACCATTTCTCACCTTTCCTGTTTTGGGGCAGCAGAGGTTTTTAAAATCTTTATTGCTTCTGCTTTCAATAGGCCTCTGCCAAGGATTCTTGAGTATTATTCATAGAATCATAGAATCAAAGAATCATAGAGTTGGAAGAGACCTCAAGGGCCATCCAGTCCAACCCCCTGTCATGCAGGAACCCCATCACAATACCTCTGACAGATGGCCATCCAGCCTCTGCTTAAAAACCTCCAAAGAAGGAGACCCCACCATCTTCCGTGGCAGCATATTCCACTGCGGAACAGCTCTAACATCATGAAGTTCTTCTGAATGTTCAAATGAAATCTCTTTTCCTGCAGTTTGAAACTATTGCTCTGAGTCCTAGTCTCTGAAGCCATGGAAAACAAACCTGTTCCCTCTTCAATATGACATCCTTTCAAATATTTAAACATAGCTATCATATCCCCTCTCAGCCTTCTTTTTGAAAGGCTAAACATTCCCAGTGCCTTAAGCCATTCCTCGTAAGACATTTTTTCCAGACCTTCAACCATCCTGGTTACCCTCTGCTGGACCCCCTTGAGGTTGTCAGCATCCTTTTTAAATTGAGGCTCACAGAACTGGACACGACAGTACTCTAGTTAGGGTCTGACCAGAGCAGAATAGAGTGGTACTATCACTTCCCTTGTTCTAGACACTATGGTTCTGTTGATGCAACCAAGAATCACATTGGCTTTCGTGGCCACCGCATCACACTGCTGACTCATGTTCAATTTGTGGTCCACCAAAACTCCCAGATCTCTTTCACAGGTACTATTTTCCAGCCAGGTATCAGTATTTTCCGGCACACTATCCCTAATTTATAAACTGGAGGGTTTATAAATTTCTCTTCACTCTAAGAGGCATGGGCCAAAATCCCATTGTGTACATTATGACAATAATAAGGGAGATGTCACCAGCAGCAGTAGGTTAGTGCCAGTTGAAAAGTTTCCTCCTTCGATCCTGGATATTAGAAGATGTGCATGCCGTTAGTCACATTGTGAATAGGAGATGAGAGCTCTGGGCTTGAAACAAGAATTCTTTGATTACTTCTAATTTGTTCCTGCTTGTGACATCATTTCCCTTATGCTAGCGTAATTTACACAAAAGAATTCTGTCCTGCTTCTTAAAAGATGTCTTAGATACGATCTTCATGTGGCATCATTACTACAAAAGAAGTGAAGTCTTCCTGTTGTACTGAACAGTGAAGTGCAAGCCTGAACGTTGAATTGTTGGAGGACTCCTGCTGGTGCGATCGTATCTGCTGAGAATTTCCCTTTCTTGGTTCATCTGTCTACTTAATTCGTTCTATACTCTGTAGTTTTTAGCTTTTATTTTTCTTTGGCCTCTTATGACTCTTTATTAATTGATAAAAAAGAGTTTTAAGGTAATATTTTTAAGCACGTACATGCATTCTGATGTGTTATAGCGAATTTTCAGGCAGTGGAGAGGTGTTCACTGCCAAAAGGGAACTTCTGGGGGAGATGGAATAGTACTTTTTGAGCGCTTGAAAGGCTGTCATACAGAGGAGGGGCAGGATCTGTTCTTGATCAACCTAGAGCGCAGGAGACACAACTGTGGGCTCAGTTTATAGGAAGCCAGATTTCAGTTGATTATCAGGGAAATACTTCCTAACAGTTAGAGCATTGCAGCAGTGGAACCAATGACCTTGAGAAGTAGTGAGTGCTTCAACATTAGAGGCATTCCAAAGAAAACAAGAGCTATTGTGCTTGGGGGTGAAGAGGTTAACTGATGGGGGGGGGGAAATAGAATCGGCTTCCTTGTGCAAACTTTTTGAATGGTATTGAGCAGAACAGGGCATCTAGACCAGCGGTTCTCAACCTGTGGGTCCCCAGATGTTCCTGGACTGCAACTCCCAGAAGCCCCTTCCAACACAGCGAGTGGTGGAGGCTTCTGGGAGTTGCAGTCCAGGAACATCTGGGGACCCACAGGTTGAGAACCGCTGATCTAGACCGTCTTGGCTGTTGCCATTGGTGTTGTCAGCATTCACACTGCTCCTTGTTATTTAAAGCTTGGTATCTTTTGGGGCAAGGGGGTGCAGCAGTATCAGGCAATTTCCTGGCTTTTTGAATCACGAATACAGAAGCACAGTATCCCTAATTTATAAACTGGAGGGTTTTTAAAAAGAAAATTGCTTGTAGTAAATAGTGTCGTTAAAATGTGATATGTAGCAGACAAATTAACTGCTGGTACACTTGAGAGGTTCTGATTTATTTTTTACAGGGGAGGTGTTTGACTATCTTGTTGCACATGGAAGAATGAAGGAGAAGGAGGCGAGAGCTAAATTTAGGCAGGTATGTATGATCTATAATAGACTTACAGTTTCTAAAATGAACAAGATTTTCCTCAAGCGATTTCAGCTCACCCTATTGGAGGGAGTGTTGATGATGGGAATTGCTGACAGAATTTGTCTAGCTAGCAGGGTTGCTGTGCAGTTATGCTTCTCAGCTGTGTGAGACAACACTGTTGGGAGTGGCTGTTGCATACTTAGTTCAGTGTACACATGGAGGAAACTTCCTGGAACGTTAGTTCCATCAAAACAAGTATTTCTTTCAAGCAAAAGTGCTAATATTGAGGGGCTACCTAGATGCCCTAAGCACATCCGATCTCGCCTGATCTCGGAAGCTAAGCAGGGTTGGCCCTGGTTAGTACTTGGATGGGAGACCTCCAGGGAATACCAGGTGCTGGAGGCGCCTGGAGTAGGAACTGGCAAACTACTCCAGTATTCCTACCAAGGAAACTCCATGGACATGGAGTCATGGAGAGTCGGTCACGACTGTAACGACGCAACACACACACACACAAACTTTATATTCTACCTTGTTTTGGAGGTCAAGAACCAGCCATGTTAATCCTAAGTGATCAGGATATAATGACAAACTGGTTTGCATAAAAAAGCAGCAGCTGCAAGTAACCAGAGTGCGTTGTGAGCCAGCACATGAGCATAATGCTAATCCATGTAGTGTCATTGTCATTTGGGAACATCTGAGCTGAGCTATTTTCTAAAAAGGCTACATTGAGATAGTTGGAAACTGCTCACAGAAAACAAGTGGGACAGCTTGTCCTGGATTTGAGTTACTTCTGTTTCAGAATGCAAATTTAGTTTCAGCTTCTCTCATTTCACCCCTTCCTCCCATTCTGTGTCACAGTTTTTGCTGTTCAACCTGCAAAACTCTCTGTAACAAATTGCTGTGGAAGTGTATTAGTAACTTCAGTTTGAGATTTGGGAGTTTTGTGAGATAGTTGAGCAGCAATCTGGATTTTTTGTCAATAAATGTATTTTGAGCCCCTTTTTGTATATGATTAGAGGAACTCTTACCGTGTATTTGAATTCTGTAGCAGTCTCTGTATAGTGAATAAAAAATGAGCAATTCTCGGGGCTGATTACAAACTTGTTTATGTAATCCATGTTTTGAAAGGCTTTACTGAAATTTGCTTGTAATCCATTTGGTGGATTATGTGATTGTAATTGTGGTAATGTAACCCATACTTAATTTAATTCGTAAATTCTGGGCAAAGGGACCACAGAATTGTCCTTTGAAATAGAAAATGTTTTAGTTAATACTGGAGAAGAAAAGTGGCACATGGATAAAGGTAACATCGTAGTTTGCTTCTGATGGCAGTTATAACCCATTTATGCTATGTTAACAAGTATGTCGTTCTGATAATCTGTGTGGCCATTATATTCTTGATTGCAGGAGAACACCAAGAATTGTACATCTCCTCTTTCTACCTTTCTCTAGAGTACTAAACTACTGCCAAGTGTAATTGCAGCTAATGATTATGTCATTGTGAAACTTAACCATAGATGGTACCACAATTCACTCTTAATCCAGGATTGAACCTCTTTTGAAATACAGCTTCCTGGTTTATGCTCAATGGTTAATTGGTTCACACCAGACATTTTTCAGGTATTCTTTACTTAGGAATGGTAAATAATTTGAAATGGAGTGCTAACCCTGCCAGCCAACATATTTGCTTCTCTTACTCTTCTAACATAAAGAAGGACACTACGAAGAACCCCAGTCATTCTGAGGGGAGAAACCTGCATAGTCAGCAGGGTAGATAAAGTTGATTGTGTGGCAGTCGCCATGAAAAAAAGAAGTCCATTTTCAGGCCCTCATTCTTCTTATGAAGAGTTTTCCATGCCTTGGTCCTATGAAGAGAGTGATAGAAGCTGTCAAAACAAGTGGGACTGTAATGCCCCCCCCCTCCTTGCTACATGTTTATTATCTGCACTGAGGGCATATTGGAATAGAACTTCAGATCATAAGAGGGGGAAACGTATAGAAGGGAGTGCTGTTGTTTTAGAAATGATTTGGAAAATATTTGACCACCCTGTCTTAAAATATTTCATTCATCATGTTAAAATATAACATTCCATAATCATTTTTTCTTGATTCAATTTTTTTAATTTTTTTTGTAAAAAAACCAACACCCAAATGGCTTCGGGGGGGGGAACCGCTCCCCCCCCCCCAAAAAAAACCTTTTTGGTGTTTTTTTTGGGCCTTAACATTTTAAATCAGACATGCCCCCACCAAATTAGGATGGGACCAGAGTTCAGTCCATTCGTTAAGCAAACAGGAACACTATGTTTTGACCTCACCTCTTCAGAAAATGCTGAAAGCTAGAAAAATTGTAATGACAGTCATAAGCATAAGTGATGATAAGGTATCTTTCTTGCATCATACTATCTGATTGTTAAATCTTGTTTACCATACAGAGAAACCCTAACAATCGCTGCTTGAAGGCTAAAGTAGCCTAAGTAAGTAATAGGCTCACCTTCAGTTATCACTTTGAGTCGTTCCTGAAATGCCCTTATTTGTGTCGTTCTTCCTGATTTCAGTGAGACTTGTCCACAATTACGTGTATTCAGGTTTGCAGTTGACTTGTAATGGGGACTATATTGACTGTCTAATAGCTTCCTGGTAGTAGCAAATACTCTTAAAATTTATGACTGCAAAACTCTTTATTTGATCTATGTCACTTTATATAATTCAGCATGTTTTTTATCTAGATAGTATCTGCAGTGCAGTATTGCCACCAAAAGCATATTGTTCACAGAGATCTCAAGGTAAGAATAAATTTTATTTAGAATTTATAGATTGCTATTTTTTCCACTTTTAATGGAAAAATAAATAATGCATTTCTGCAAATATGAACTGTTGGTTGGCATGTTAAGGATAAAAATACAGTGGTGCCTCAACTTATGAATTTAATACGTTCCGAATGCATGCTCTTAAGTCGAACTACTCTTAAATTGGGGTACCTATCTAAAAAATTGAAAAAATAAATGAAAAAATGGGGAAAAATTGTAAGTCGAGCAGACCACAGCTAAAATTTGCTCTTAAGTCGAGCTGCTCTTAAGTCGGGGTACCACTCTAACTGCCTTATGAATTGTTTTAAATTGGCACATGACTAAAGCTGGCGGATATTTGAGAAACAGGTATGAAAATATCCTGGGCAAAGTGGTCTCTAGTTGTAAATGGCTCTTGATATAAAGGCAGACTTCACAGTACCACGAAGCTTCATAGCTGGTCCACAGCTTAGTAGATCACGGCTGTCCAACCGGGCAACTGCGGGCGACCGGGCGACCGCAGGGCCCTCAGAGTTCGCCCGCCAGGTCCCTGCCCACCTCTGACCCCATTTTTTCGGGGGGATTTTTTTCCCCTCAGAGGACTTTGTGGGTGGGTGGCTGAGGCTCCGTTGCCTCCGCCTCCAGCGCAGGGGACCTTGGTGGGTGGGGGGGGCGAGACGGAGGCGGAAAGAGCACGCACGCAGTGGGGGGACTCTGCTGACGCCACCGGCAGCGCACACCATGGACCTTGGGGGGGTGGAGGGGTGGGGCGGGGAGGCGGTAGTGTGGCTGCGGTTCAAAGTGGTGGGAGGGGCAATGTATGTGAGCAATGCGGGGAGGGGAGTAGAAACTGCAGAAAACCCCCAGCACCACCCGCCCAAGGGTAGCAAGGGTCCGTCCACATCCATTCCCCCCACCCCCGCCTGCCAAGACACGCACTAAGGATCGGGCCCAGCTGAGGTGGTGACTTCCTCAGGCCGATCGCCGAAGGACGAGAATGTGGCACAAAGCACGGCTGGGTTTCTCTTCCCCCCTTCCCTGCTGCCCTGGGAGTCGCCAGGACGGGACAAGAGGAAGGGGCGGTTCCCAGGGTCGTTTTCTTTCTCTCGCTGGCTGGCTGGCTGGCTGGCTGAAGCACGTGCAGAAGCCAGGAGAGCGCCCGGGAGTGTAGGCAACTCTGCAGGGGCTGCCTGGCTTCCAGTGAGTTGCAGGAAAAAAGGAGGCATTCTAGCGTGCCTTCTCCCCCCCCCCCCCACACACACTTCTTGCCAGCCAGTAATCCCCGGCTGTGGTAGTGCTGAGCTGAGGAGGAGGAGGGCCAGGAGTTTGAGGAGGAAGGCAGGTGGCGGCGGCAGCAGGCATCGCGCACTCTCCATCCCTTGGACGCGAGCGGGCGGGTGGCAAAGTGGCGCTCCAGAAGCTGGGCTGCCCTGCCTCGGGTTCAGCCTCGCAGCGCTCACCCGCCCGCCCCCGAGCCCCGCCCCCAGGACTGCTGGCCCATGAGGAGGTAATGGAGGTGGAGGGAGGTGCCACACTCCCTTTCCCCCCCTCCCAGCGTCTTCGGTCCTCCACTTCCCCCGGTGGAGAGCCAAAACGGGTGAGGGAGGGGCTGCTGGAGCGGCCCAAGGACATTTGTGGGGTTAGGCGCATGCGCGCTCGCGCATTTCAAATCTTTGGCCATCCTGGCCAGCGCCTGGGAAAACATGACAGCTATGGGTGCGCGTGCAGCGCCGCTGCCGCCGGGAACCTTGGGGGGGAGGGGCGGGTGCAATGCTGGAGGGTGCTCACATGGCCCCAAATTCAAAAGGGTCAAGCCTTCCGAAGCATCAGGTAGTCCGCCAGCTGTTCAAAGTTGGACAGCCCTGTAGTAGATTATGTATCTGTCTGCAGAGCCAGATGTTGAGAGTTCAATTCCCCCCCCCCATGTGGGATACAGCACCATGAGAATATTGCTGAGGCCAAACCAAGAGTAAGATTTCTGCTTGTTGATCACTTCTAGCTTTATTATATAGCTTCTTCCTTTTGACATTGCTTCCTGCCTCTGGGAAGAGCTGCACTTGGGCCCAGTGATGGAGCAGTGATTTCATTGATGAAATCCATTCTTTGGAATTGGAATTAGTGGCCAGCATTCCCAATGTTGCACATCTGTTGATTATAATTCCATGCTTTCTTGAGTATGCGGTGCTCTTTAGTCCCACTTAACTGGTTTTGGTGCATTGCCACTCTTGATTGACCTGTTTTCAAAAATTATTTTAAAACTTTGCCTCTTTATTTACAAACAGTTGCTGCCTCAGTCTGTGCTGCCTTCTTTTTTACTTCCTACTCCTTAACACTCTCACTTTAGAAACAGAGAACCCAATTCTTATAACTAACGCAGACTGAGCTGTCTAAGCAGTGCTGCATAATTTCATTTAAGATGCTTCTGTTTTCATGGAAGGAAAACAAATCAGAGCTGTGCTTGCTGTTTGTTGTTCCTTGCTTGTCAGTAGAATCTGATATATGCCAAAGATTTGAGTCACATAAGCAAAAGTGTGTAGAAAGCTGACTGTAATACAGTCAGTATAGTGATACGGCAGTAATGTAAAGCCCTATTCCTACATTTGTCCTAAAGCAGGCCTGCCCAACAGGTAGACCACAGGCTACTGGTAGCCTGTGAAGGGTTCAAAAGTAGCCCGCCAGCCATCAATAAAAAAAGGGAGAGGATAAGTTCTCTACCCCTCCCTCCCCCATCCCAAGGACTACCCCTGCCCCAGCAAAGTTCTGGGTCTGCCAGCCCACTCTCTCAGCCGAGCGGGGCAGTTCAAGGGCCATGGCGCATTGAAATCTGTTCCCTCCAGAACAGATTAATCAATTTTCAATGCATTCCTATGGGAAACCGCTGCTCTACTTACAAAAGTTTTTACTTATGAGCATGTGCTCAGAACAGATAAAAATTCGTAAGTAGAGGTTTTAGTGTAGTAGCCCTCAGGCACTTTGGGCCGGAAAAAGTAGACCTTGGCCTGTTCAAAGTTGAACAGCCCTGTCCTAAAGCATACTGGAGTAAATAGTTGGTGGAGATGTGGGCATGCATATGAATCCTTGTTCAAGATTTCCCTCACACCCAGCAGTGTCTTAGGCCCTTTGCATTCTGAATGGAAAGATTTGCAGAGGGCTTTGTTAACTACAGTGGTACCTCTACTTACGAGCGGCTCGACCTAAGAGCAAAAAAAGTTGGCGTTTTAACTGCTTCCTTACAAATTTTAGATGCGGTCTGCTCTACTTAAAAATTTTAAAAGTTATTTATTTATTGACACAATTTTGATTTTTTAGATAGGGCTGCTCTACTTAAGAGTTGTTTGACCTTAAGAGCATGCATTCAAAATGGATTAAACGCGTAAGTAGAGGTACCTCTGTACATTTGACTGAACTCAACCCTTTGTTATGAAGTTGCCAGATCACAGAGGGACTTCTTTGCATGCCATTATTCCTACCCATACTTTTAATCTTGTGTGCAAGAAGGTGAACAGTTGCTTACATGATGTACTTACGTGTCAGTGGAATATAACATGTTTTAGATTAAGAGGTAAACATGAAGTTTACTTTTTCTTTTGATCTAGTTGGCATTGGATCTCGGAAGTTCGTCAAATACAGGAAGCTTTTTATTTTGGGGGAGAAAATCTCATGTCTTGTTACCTGTTTTCCCCCCGCTAGGCTGAAAACCTGCTCCTTGATGCGGACATGAACATTAAAATTGCAGATTTTGGTTTTAGCAACGAGTTTACAGTTGGAAATAAACTGGACACCTTCTGCGGCAGCCCTCCATATGCTGCTCCAGAACTCTTTCAGGGCAAGAAGTATGATGGACCAGAAGTAGATGTTTGGAGTTTAGGTGTCATTCTTTACACCCTTGTGAGTGGGTCCCTGCCTTTTGATGGGCAGAATCTAAAGGTATGTGCCAAACTTAACAGTAAGAGGGCTGATTAGGATAGAGATAATCTTGTAACCCCAGCTGCTGCCAACCTAGCAGTTCGAAAGCATGTACAGTGGACCCTTGTATAACAAACAGCTTGTATAACATAAAATTTGTACAACATAAAGAATTCTGGAGATAAGGGAAATTTGCTTAACATAATCGCCTATGGGGAAAATCCGTACAACATAAAAATGAGATCACTCCGTTTTCAGTGCATTCCTATGGGAATTTGTATAAAGAAAAAATTGCTTAACATAATTTCATTTGGAACGAATTAATTCCTTTATACAAGGTACCACTGTAAATGCAAGTAGATAAATAGGTACTGCCGTAAAAAGGCGGGAAGGTAAAAACAGTGTTTCCTTGCAGCCATGCCGGCCACATGGCCATGGACTTGCACAATACTCGCTCTTCCGTCTTGAATACGGAGATGAGCACCGCCCCTAGAGTCAGACACGACTAGCACGCATGTGCGGGGGAAACCTTTACCTTTCCCTAATCTTGTAAACATATTTTTAATTGCTATGCTTCTGATAACTCTTTGTGGTTTCCTTTTCATTGCTTGATTTGCCTGAAGGAATTGAGAGAAAGGGTACTGAGAGGCAAGTACAGGATTCCTTTCTACATGTCAACGGATTGTGAAAACCTCCTAAAACGTTTCCTGGTGCTAAATCCAACTAAAAGGGGCACTCTGGAGGTAACTATAGCTAATAAATCTTTTTTTTTTTCTTTCCAGCAAAAATGATTTTGTGAATTTGGATTGTTAAAGCTACTTGTGCACAATCATTGTTCCTTAACATACAAGAGTAATATATTTGGGGATGCAGAGAAAAATCCTTCCACTCTGTAATGGAATGTTTTCTTAAGGACATAATGGCTGTATCGCTTTCTCTAACATCCCACAGAGATGCCATCCAAATTGCTAATGTCGCAGAAGAAATCATACAAATATTGACTTGTACTGTGCTACTAAGTAAGCACATAATGTTGCTAAGCAATTGAACATACATTAGTGTAGTGTCTCCCTTGGTGACCTTGATAGTTAAGGCTATAATAAGGATTGTTACAGAAATGTTGTGTTGTACTCCCCCTAGAGGATGTCCTTTGTCTTGATCAGTTCAGAGCTGTGTCTTCGTTATTCCAAACTGATACTGACAAATCATGAAGCTCGTTTTGATGTCATTGTAACCTAAATTAACTGCAACTTGAATTCTTATTGTTTTTGAGGATTTGCAATACTGTATTCGTATGATTTTTAAAATTCTGTTTGAAAACATTTCTGTGTCAAATGGCTTATCCGAAACAGTATCTTCTAAAGCCAGGTTCCTATAAAGTTATAAATGTTGTATTGCATTGCATTGCATTTATTTATTTTATTTTATTTTATTTTATTTTATGTTATTTTATTTTATTTTATTTTATTTTATTTTATTTATTTAGCTAGCTGTATGCCGCCCACTACCCAAAGGTCTCTGGGCGGCTCACAATCAAAACAGACAATAAAAACATGTAAATACAATAAATACAATACATTAAAAACACTAAAATTGCCATCAGGACCCACAATCATCAGTTAAAAAACTTCTGGAGGGATGATTATAAGGGATGAACTGATTACTGAGAGTACTATATATGGCAGCATGAGGTATGTGGTTTATATTAAATGAGCCACCTTGTTACCCTTTTACTACTTTGATTTCCCACTTACCTCTCCTAGGTTAAATGTTTTACATGCCCAACCGTTTCTGTTGAGCATCCCTCAATTAGCTTGCATCCTGTGGATCATCCCTCCTCTCCATTGTCAGAAATTGTTGTTCCTGTTTGGTGATGGAGGTAGTGGTGGCTAACTCTTACTGATTTTTACAGATAGAGGTGTTGCTGAAACATCCTAGGCCTCAAAAAATTCACATTATCCTTCGGTTTCCTCTCTTTTCTGAGTGGAATGAGAAGAAAATGTAGTTCACTTGCCTGTTTGTTTGTTTGTTTGTTTGTTTTGCCCACATTGATCCTCAGTTATCTCCTTCAACTGGCTTAGGACTCTATCATCAAGTCAGCATCCTGTTTCTACAGTGGCCAAAGAAATTCTCTTGGAATATTCCAAGCGTTATGTGATTGGAATAGAACCCTCACATTCATTTTTCCCCTGCAGCTGATTGACAGAGGAGGTGCAATGCCTCATGAGACTGGAAATAATACAGTTACTGTGAATAGTAAAGCAAAGTGTTCTGCTTATATTATAACTTTATAGAACACTTTGGTAGTGCATAGGTAGCCTTATCCTCTATGTTGATTAAATATTGCCTAAGAATGTAAATAAAGTATTGTAATACAGCAGTATAATAGGAACAGCATAGCACACCATGTTCAGAGTTTGCAGACTATGGTATAATTTAACCCCTTAGTGCAATGTTGCAGAAGAATTTGTATCTGTTGGAACATCTCTTTAGATACATTCATTTAACAAGATGCACCAAGTTCTCTCTAGAAGCTAAGATAATTGACATTAGGTTATATTTTTGGTGTAGATGAGAAGACATAATTCATTGTAGAAGAAAATAATGCTGGAAAAAATGGAAAGCAACAGGAGAGGAAAATAGAATGTGAGGTGAAGTGACTCATTAAAGAAGCCATGGTCTTTAGTTTGCAGGACCAGAGCAGGGCTATAAATAGAACCTTCTGGAAAACTTTTGTTCATAAGGTTGCAGTAAGTTGAAAGCAAATTGGTAACACATAAGAATAACAAATCCCCTTTCCCTTTCTCTTTAGATTTTGCCAGCATATCCTTGGTCTTTTGTCGCTAGAGACTTCCCAAATAATTCCCTCCACTCCCATTTCCTTTAACTGGCTGGACAGCTCAGTGGTTTAGATAACTGGCTGCAGAGCCAGAGGTTGTAAATTTGATTCCCCACTGTGCCCCTTATAAGTAGAGCCAACCTGCTTAATCATGGGCAAGCTGCACAGTCCTAGGGTGTCCCCGAATGGAGGGCATGAGTCAAGTGGATAGAGGGGCGCTCTTCTCCCTCTCACACAATACCAGAACTAGGGGACATCCACTCAAACTGAGGGTTGGGAGAGTGAGAACAGGCAAAAGAAAATATTTTTTTCACCCAGCGCGTTGTTAGTCTGTGGAACTCCCTGCCACAGGATGTGGTGATGGCATCTGGCCTGGTAGATGCCTGGAGGAAAAGTCCATCACAGGTTACATACCATGATGGAGATGTGTAATCTGCAGTCTTAAAACCAGGGTACTTCAAGGGCCAGATGCAGGAGAGTGCTATCAGGAGACATATATCTAGTCTCATGCGCTCCCAGGCACATTTGGTGGGCCCACTGTGAGATACAGGAAGCTGGCCTAGATGATCTCTTGGCCTGATCCAGCAAGGCTCTTCTTATGTTCATTCCCTTAATGTATATGGACTAGATGGGCCTTTGGCCTGATCCAGCATGGCTCTTCTTATGTTTGTTCAAATGGAGTGAATGGTAAACCACTTCTGAGTATTCTCTCCCTGGAAAAACCCTTAAATTCAGAATTGACTTAATAGCACAAGATTATTATTAATAATTCTTTCCATCCCCGGTAGGTGACTGACACGAGGATGTCACTGGGAGAGTTATACAATATTCCTTTGGGGAACTACTAGGCTGGAAAGGGCTGTCTGGTTCATAGGATCATAATGTCCCACTATAGACATTAACTTAGTATTTGGCCTCTTCAGTTGTCATTAGCTTTCTGATTTCTGAAACCTAAGGGCTATCTCGTCTTGCTGCATCATGCTATGTGGGGTGCTACAAAAATATCACTGGCATAAGTTTCAAAAATGATATTTTTGCTATTTTCTATCAGCTGAAAGGACTATGAGGACAAGGAGGACAGGGGGAAAAAGGCAAGCTCCAATGCCAAATGATCTTTGAACAAGGCAAATGTAATCGCTTGCAGTTACTTAAATTAAGACATAATAACAACTCTTTGTTATCTATTTTTTGTTGCTATGCTAATACAAAACCTGTTTCTGCAGCAAATCATGAAGGACAGGTGGATAAATGCAGGGCATGAGGATGACGAACTTAAACCTTTCGTTGAACCAGAGTTAGATATCTCGGACCAGAAGAGGATAGGTAAGCGCTAAATGGGGACTGGCATGCTTACGCTTCATAGTAGCAGTTGTGTAGTTTGTGATAAGAGAACTTACTGCTTGCTGAAATGTGCATATTAAGATAAGGGAAAGCTCCCGGTCATGATACTCTTGAATGACAAGAAGTTAGGTTTTGTAGGGGTTGTTTTAGCCTTGTCTGCTTTACTAACAAAGTGTTGTTTTATTTTATTTTATTTAAAAAAACTTTTCATTTTATTTTAGACATTATGGTTGGCATGGGGTATTCTCAAGAAGAAATACAAGAATCTCTTAGTAAAATGAAATATGATGAAATAACTGCTACCTATTTGCTACTGGGGCGGAAGTCATCAGAGGTGAGTACAGTGCTTAAATACACTGCTATAATGTTAGGCCTGTATAAGATCAATTCAGATATCATGCCAGTAAGATTTGTGCTATCCTTAAAGAATGCAAGAGGGTAGATCAGTGGCATATTGAAGCAAAGCTGTTGTAAGTACATTTTGTTTATTTGGATAGAACAGCAGACAGCAGATAAAGTGAATCATAATGTGGAAGCTCCTGATAGACAACAGTTTGTCAGCGGATGTAGAGCTGGTTTGGGTGTCAGGGTAAGCCATGGTTTATTGTGACAAAAACAAACTGCAAACCGTAGGCTTATGTGTTTCCTCTAGCCCTCTCCTTTCATTGGTTAAAATCCTGTTCCATAAATTAGGCAATGTAAGGCTGGTGACATAGTCAGCTCTACGTGCTATTCAGAAATAACAAATTTCCAGTCCCCAACCCTCCCAGAAGATCTCAAGACTCAAATGGAATCCCTTTTGTTGTGGTCAAGCTATTGAGGGCCGTGGAGTGGAGAAAATATGCTGCCAGTGTAAAATCATTCTGACAGTGGCAGTTTTCGGAAATTAAAGATTTCGCTGCCCTTTCCATGGCCCCAGTAGCTTCCCCATGATAGGATTCCAAGGGGTCCTCAGGACCTTCAGAAAGAGGGTACTGGAGACACTTTGTCCAAAAAAGATCATCACAGCTGGTGATGTCATCATCCTTGTTTGGTACGGTCATAGGAACAGGGCTTCACCTATTGTGTCCAGATGTTCGAGCTTATGTCCTTGATTAGATCCAGCTTAGCTTTGCCTCAGGATGCTAAGGTTTGTTTAGTCTTAACCATGGTTTGCTTGAAACAAGCAAACTTTATAATCCATGATTTGGCTTTTTCCAAACAAAGTTAAGATTAACCAACATTTGTTAAATTCAGTCAGATAACAAACTGCTGTTGATCAAAATGGGGATACAGTCTTCAGAATTCCTAGCTAGAGGGGAAAGTGAGGGGAGCTTATAAAAGCAGACATATATATTTTTGGGTAAAAGGAGAAGGAAATGCAAGAGATACCCGCAAGATCCATACTAGGTGGCAGACTGAAGGCAATATTGATGGCTTTTAGAAGGAACTGTCAGACTTCAGACATTTTTTGTCTCACTTCCAGAACATCATGATCTTAAACAACTTCATGACAGTTAGAGCTATTCGGCAGTGGAATATGCTGCCACGGAGGGTGGTAGAGTCTCCTTCTTTGACGGAATTTAAGCAGAGGCTGGATGGCCATCTGTCGGAAATATTGTGAAGGGGTTCCTGCTTGGCAGGGGGTTGGACTCGATGGCCCATGAGGTCTCTTCCAACTCTATAATTCTATGATTCTATGATTCTATGAATGGTTTGTATGATTTCCTATCCAAAGAACTGGCCAGTATTTGTCAGTTTAGTTTTAGTATTGCTACAGTGTCAGATGGTTTGGCTGTTTGTCGATGTTTTCAAATTCTGTAGTTTGTCAGGCTCCCTCTTGCAACAGTAGGTACTCTTATGTGTTTATTTTATATATTTTTATTGTACCTTTTCTCCAAAATAATTCCTTACAAGTATTTCTTGTTGACATGTGCAGGAGTAGACAAATGCATGATGCAATCTCAGTGTTGATATTTAAGTTGTTGTGCCTAGTTGCGTAGGTGGCCACACAATCTAAGTGGGTAGTTGAAGTAGCAATTTTTTATACTTGGCTGAAATAGGCTGCAGGGTAGAGAGGAATTTGAGAAATTATTGCAGCTGTTTGCAAACACCTGTTATTGATGTCATTCCAGCTTGCTTGAGAGAAATGCAATGCCTCATCCTTTTATTGCTTTTGTGCTGGAGAAACACCAGAAATGTTGTCTTATTTTTCAGTGCAAGAAAAAAATGTTATACCCACGTTCTAAAAAAACTCATTTTTTTCCTTCCTTTGTTTTATCTCAGTGAGTCAGCATATTCTGAAGAATGTCAGGCAGGCTAGATACAGAATGCCTTCCTACTGCCAGTACTTTCTGCAACATCTCTCCAAGGTTTCAAGGAGAGAAATTTCCATCCACACTCCTGAGATTTCATAACTGGAGATAGTTGATTATCCTGGTGTAGTCAATGCTTAGGGGTTACATATCACCCAGTAAGGTGTTGTCATTCTATACTTACCATCTATTTTAGGCTTCATGGACAAAAGAATCGCCGGTCCACTTTATTGATTTAGTTAATTTATTTATTGGATTTGTATTGCACCATATAGCCCAAAGGCTACTCTGGGTGGTTTACTCAGCTCATCAATCATTAATCTTCTGTTCAGTAAAAAAAATTGCAAAGGATGAAATGTATTATGTTATTGAGATTTTTAATTAATTCTTTGCATACTTTAGAAAACAGCTTGCTATATCTAGGGTTTATAATGTTATGATGGGACTCTCTTCCCTTTCTCTTTCTTACATAGTTGGATGCTAGTGACTCAAGCTCCAGCAGCAATCTTTCACTTGCTAAGGCCAGGCCAAGCAGTGATCTAAATAATAGCACTGGACAATCTCCCCATCATAAAGTGCAAAGAAGTATATCTTCCAGCCAGAAGCAGCGACGGTACAGTGACCATGGTGAGTGGAATTCTTGTATTTGGAAAACAACTGATAATGCAGATATTATTAGAGTCTCCATCACAAAATGTGAAGGTAGAGAATGTCTTGAGAGTGGCAAATTTAGGGTGCACTAAATCCATGGATCCATGGAAGGTTTGACGTTGGCAGTAAAGACTCACTAGTGTCAGTTGAGATAATGTTCTGGGGAAAATCTGTTTTCGAAACTTCAGCAAATCTGCATCTTAAATTGAAACAAAAGATCCACAATGTCATATTTCATGTCTTTGCCCTTCAAGATATATATTTGGACTAGTGTTTGTTAGTTTAAATAGGATGTCCACTCATGCCCCATTCCAAGTACAGTAATTGTGGTACAAGAAGAAGCCAGGTTGTTTATTACAGAGCCTGGCTTTTCATTAACACAGAAGTTAAAATTTCCACACTGTCACAGCTGCTTAGGTTAATCCTTCAAAGCTGAATGAAATTCTCTGTTGTTATAGAATTATTAAAAGCCAAAAGAACTGGAGCATCCAAAGGAACCAACACGTCAGAGGAGACAAAGTCTCAGGATGCTAAACATAAAGAATATTTTTCTTTATACAGGCCCAATAGGCAGGTTACTGAGATGTTTGTAATTTAGATTTTCAATAAAATACAAACAATAAACAAATATTTAAACCGATTCCAGTGGATACACTTAGAGTATAATACCTTATTTATATTCTAAACTGTGAAACTTTATTATTTTATATTTGTTATATTTTTATACTATATTTTATATTCATGTTCATATTTTAAACTGTTAATATCTTAGCAACAGCCCCACTGGGCTTGTAAAAAGTATAAATATCTAACCAACCTAATTACCAGATATTTTTAGTGTCTATAAGCTTTTTATCTGTATATACACTATTTTATAACAATTGCTGTATAAGAATAATAGATATTCCTTTGGTTGTTCCTTTGTTTTAACGCGTTGGGCTTTTGTTTTAATAAAGCACCTTTTTATTTAGCATCCTGAGACTTTGTCTCCTCTGACTTGTTGGTTATAGAATTATTGACAAAGATGAAAAAACACTTATTCTTGAGATGACTGCTTGTGTAGGATTTTTCAAACAGCGTTTTAATCAAACACTGATTTGTGGAGAAAAATATGAGCACTGAGGACGAGTGTGTTTCCTCTGAGTTCTCATTGCATGTGAGGTTTGTTGAATGGGATATGAGTAAAAGGGAATGTCCATTTCATGTAGTTTGGTTTTTACTCCCGTTTCTCACCATTTCTAATGGTGGTAAAGGCTCAGAAACGAAGGAATGCCTGCATGTTTTCCTTTCGTGCTGACCATGTTTATTGAAACCTTATTAGGTAGCTTCATCACGTTTTACATAGCAATTTCCCTGTGCATGATGTGGGGACATCATTAAGATCTCCCAGAGATCAATCTCGTCCAGACCAACCAGAGCTTCGTCCTCCCTCTCTCTCAGAGTACCAACACTGAGAGAGGCCCGTAGGGCTTCGACCCGGAACCGGGCCTTCTCAGTGATGGGGTCGGCTTATTGGAACAAGCTGCCAGCTGAGATCAGGCAGGCGGAGTCATTGCTGACCTTCAGAAGGGCCTTGAAGACCTGGCTCTTCAGGCAATGTTTTGGGGCTCTCGGAGCACGTCCCCCCCTTTCCCCTCCTCTCTCCCTCTCTCCATGCTGGCACCAGTTTTTCAGTTGCCTTGCCGGATATTACCTGGACTTTGTGTCTTGGTTAGAGGCACCTTGCCATTTTACTCAAGATCTTCTTTTTAGTTCCTTTTAGCAGTCTTATATTGTATTTGGATGCTGATTTGTACTCGCGTTGCCTCATTGTTTATTTTGTCGGGGATTGTCATGTCTTGTGATTGTATTTGGGTAGTTGTTGTGGGGTGACATGTATGTACACCGCCCAGGGTTATCTTTGGGAAAATCGGGTGGTTTATAAGTGTAATAAATAAATAAATAAATAAATAAATAAATAAATAAATAAATAAATAAATAAATAAATAAATAAATAAATAAATAATAACCAGCAATAGCGGGCCTTGTCAGGAGTGTAGCATATCATTTCCCTTGATGGCTAAGATACCTACAGATTCCGTTTATGCAGAAATCATTTATGAGTTCATTTAGAGAGCATTGTGTAAACATGAGAGGCAAAAACAACAACAACTGGAAATGGTACGATTTCCAAAACTCACCCCAAATATGTGGTGTCCAGTGCATATTACTCTATGAACAGAAATGAATGTGTTGCATAGCAACATGTACCTTACCTTGTTAGTTAAATCATGTGTCCTTGTTTTGCTAATGAGTTTATTGGCATTCATGACTGTGCTCAAGAAAGCTTACAAGTATCTTGCAAGACTTCTTTGAAAAAGCACAAAAATCCCTTCTTTTTTCCTAGTGGGAGGTTATGTGTTCTTTTTTTCTTTTGACACTATTAGGTCAACCTGTGTTTATAAGAACTTGGAGAACTGAATGTTCACCACTGTTTCTTTTTTACTTCCTCTCTTCTTGGGGGTGGGGGGCGTTACCTCTTCCATAAAATCTACTAGTTATGCAAAGCAGCAAGAGGCAGGCTGTTTGCCTTGTATGACCTACTAAATTTAGGCATTGCTTAATCCCAACCTGAAGAAGGTTAGCTTTTTCTTATGTAGTTTCTTAAAATCATCTTGAGAGGTCTGAAGTAGGCAAACAAAAATCAAGGACTGCAGAGAAAGAGTAATGGATGACCCCCAAAAAGTCATCATCTGCAGAGATAACTGCATATTTAAATATATTTTATTTAAAGTATGTTCACCTTACTTTTCTCCTTAAGAAGGACTCAGGGCATCTTACATCATTAAAAGACTGCATTTGAAGTTAACAGTGGCTGCTTTTACACGGCCCCTAAAATCCTAGGCAAAGGGCTCCCAAATGTGGAGCTTAAAATTGTTTTCCCACCAGCTGTGGACTTTAAACAAAATAAAGTACGACCACGCCCACCTAAGCGTGCCCCAGTGCACTTTAGAAGTACCTGGTCTCCGGAGGTAAAAAATCTTCCAGTGCGGATTGTAAAGCTGTGGATGCCGGGCTCCCCTTGCCTTCTGTTTGTTTTTTTTTTGTCCCCTCCACCTCTTTAAGAGACAGCAATCCCTTCGGGGCTGCTCAGACAGCAGGCAGAGGTGAGTCTGCATTCTTTTCTCCCTTTTTTTCTCCCTCCCCTCGCCACAGATAGGAGCGGTGGAGGTTGGAAGGGTAGACAACGCCCCACCATCTCTGGTCCGAATTTATTTTGCCAGCGGATTTTAGAGGTCATGTAAAAGCGCCCAGTATGAAAATACTAAAAGCCTCAATTAAGTATGCAAATACTAAAAAAGCTCAAACAAATATCACACAAAAAAGGTAAACAAAGCTACACAAAAAACATATTCAAGGCACAATGATACATTTTAAAAACCCCACTCAAGCAAACAGTCATTAAGAGAAAGCCTGTCTGAAGAGAAAAGTCTTCACCTGCTTGTAGAAGGACAACAAAGAAGGAGCCAAGCTGGCCTCTTGTGGGAGGGAGTTCCAAAGTCTGGGAGCAGCAGCGGAGAAGGTCCATCTCATGTTCCCACCAAACACAGCTGTGAAAGTGGTGGAACCAAGAGAAAGGGTTACCCTGTTGATAACACCTGAGCAGGCTGATAAAGGGAAATGTGATTCTTGAGA
>JAHTLZ010000225.1:1882341-1905018 GCA_023846285.1 Phrynocephalus versicolor | reverse complement strand
TAATAATAATAATAATAATAATAATAATAATAATAATAATAATAATAATAATAATAATAAATTTATTGTCATTGTGTGTATATACACAGTATACCCTTAATCATATTATCATTTGATACTTGCAAGTATACTTTATATCAGGATATATTTGATTCAAATAACAATTTAAAGAGGGGAAATCAAATTTTTATTTAAATGAATTTAATTTTTAAAACAATTGCTCCCCCCCCCCCCAATCCTGCTCTATTTGGACAATGGCACGTTTGGTTTCTGGAGTGAATTCATAGTTTCATGTTTAAAGCTCAGCACTTACTTGCAGTTCAGATTCAATGCAATGTCACTGTGCAGTGTTCTGCCCACCTTATTCATGCTAGTGTAAGATTTGTCTTTTCTTTCCTGCTTTCGTTGTGCTTCGGCATTGTTTTCATTGAGGCTTCCAACTGAATATGAGAGGAACGGCAGATATGAGGGCTCAAGGTGAGGGCAACTGTTTTTTGTTTCAAATGTTCATTTTAGATTGAGTTTAATTCCTTTTCTTCCTCTTCAGATAGTATAGGCAGTAGGATGTTGCTGCTGGTGGTGATACCCTTAGCTTAACCCAGTAGTGTCCAAACTTCAGCCTTCTAGATGTTTTGGACCACAACTCCCAGAATTCCAAGCCTGTATTGCCAGTGACAAAGGACTGCGGGAGTTGTGGTCCAAAACTTCTGGAGGGCTGAAGTTTGGCCACCACTGGCTTAGCCATTACTTGAAACCAAGAATGCCTCCTATCTGCAAAGCTGTGATTAAGTTATTTAGATGACTCTGACTTCTCATGCATATTCAAACATTCTTACACAGCTGGCGAAAAGCTAATATTCTAAGAGTTGTAATGGTTGTCTCATTGCAGACAAGGCAACCAACAGATTTCCAGACGGCCAGAAAAGGGAGCTTCCATTGTGCCCAAAACAAGTACTGAAAGAAATGTTCTTCTCTTTCAAATAGTGAAAGATGTGTACATTAAATCTCACAACTTTGGGATGTATGGAGATGGCACATTTACTTTCAGTTAGGCACCGTGCTGCAGCAAAGAAACCAGTTTCACATGATTAAGAATTAATCACAGAAATCTGTAAGATGGCTTTGGTTTTTTTAATGGTAAGCTCCCTTATCAACAGAGGTTCTAGGGTTTCATCAACACAGATACTCATTTGGGGTTATTTATACGTCGTGACCTCTTAGAAGACACCAAATTTTGAGTTACTGAATTCAGTATTCTCTCTCAAACATCACTTGGAAAATATTTCTGAAAAAAATTCTGAAGTAGTGCAATTTGGATTTCACAGAGAATGTTTAATACTTCCAAGTTAATTTTTCCTACAGCAAGAGAGAGCTTGGGAACTCTCTGTCTTCAGTGAACCAAGGGCACAAATTTGTAGTAGAAGACCAGTATGAAATTCTAGAAGTTTCCGCGACTTCTCATTTTCTCTTGGCTCTTCCAAAGAGTGAAGGAAAAATTGGAATGGCAATCTGTCTCCCTGGTGTCCTGTATTTAGTATAATGTATTTTCTCCCAAGAAGGCTGAATTCCAGAGAACTGCAAACAGAATCCAGGTGGTTCTGTTTGCCCTACTCACTGGAATGCAATCATGATGTTCAGTTGTATGTCTGTTCTAATAACTGTAGATGAAAATAATAGACCTTTTTGCCACTAACATCATTGAGTTTTGCCAACACTCATAGTTCATCAGTTTTTGAATAAATGCAGTTGTTAACAAACAGTTCTGCTGGAATTAAACACAACTTTCAGATGTTACCAGTGCACATCTAATACTTTTTAAGTGTTAGGATATATTTTTTAACCTTCTTTCGGTTTCTGTGGAATTGAGAAGCTGTTCTGAAGCTATGAGCAAACTTCAAGAGTCTACAACAGTGTTCTATGAGAAAGGAATCCTAAGCAGCCTTTCTGATGATAGTGTGTTAGAATAGTTAGCAAGTTAGTGATCAAGTTTAGTACACTTGATGTTACGAAGACAGAATTCATGGTGAGGACATGCATAGTTCTACATTAAGAATCCCTGGTAAAAAGGCCTATTGGGACATTACATGTTCATATTGCTCATGCATCATTATTTCCAGCATCCTCTTATGCATGGAGGACAGATATGAGAGGTCTTCCTCTTTAAAGCCATGCTTTCCATATGTTGGGTGCAGGGCTAGAGTGCTCCTACCTTCATACCATGAATACACCTAAATGCGTAATGCTTGAATCGAGCAGAGTTAAAGTCACACTGCATTTGAAATACCAGTATATTGTGGGCTTGATATACGTGCTTGCATATGTTTGCAGAGTTTGGGTAGCCAAACGTATATTTCACACCCTGAGCAATGAATGATGCGGTTAGGTCATTTCAGACCTGGATGGGCACAGTGATAAACTGAGCTCCTTGCTGCACTGGCCAGCATAGGCAGTGATTAGGAATGCTAGGAGGTGTGGTCCAGACTTTGAGGGTATATACTCTCCCCTCCCCCAGACCCAGTGTGGGATGGGCATTCGAGAGGGGGAGTACTTGAGACATCCAGCCATGTATCTCCAGTAGAGAGGCACACACAACCGTATTCCTGTTAAATATTGCTTCCATAATCTTGATAAAACAGTAAACTGTTTGCCTACTTTGACTTTAAAATATATACAGTGTGTATATATATATATATAGCATATATATTAAGCTCTCTTTATTCATAGCACTATAATGTCTCCCTTAACACGAAATACATTTTGCTTAGAAATAATCACCATTTTCTGTCAAAAAAGAAGGCAATATGTCTGGGAAGAGGCAATATGTCTGTTAAGTCATCTACAGTAGGTGAGTTTATTTGGAAGTTGAGTCTGGACTTCTTTTCTTGAGAGATTGAAACATTTTGCTATTCATCCCAGCAGCTTCGTCAGTCTGAGGAAAGTTAGTGGTGAAAGTTGGACTCGCTTGGATGAGTAGCGAAGCGTTTCAGTCTCTCAAGAAACAAAGTCCAGTGGCCATAACTCAACTTCCAGCAGGAGGAGGAGGAGGCAAGCATCTGCATCTATTTAAATCTACAGTGAGATTTACCACAGCTACCACTGTGGACCTCACAGATGCCGTGTTTGTTGCTTGTCCTCAGTCATTGTCTGTTGCGGGCCTTTGAGCTGTATGGTCCTTGGCTTTCAGCTCCAGGTGCACCACTACCTATGAAAAGTCAAAAGGAACTTGGCAGGAGAAGATGACGGAGAAGCATTGGTGGGCTGGGAAACCGATTGGCTCCTCTTTGCCACCTCTTCACGTCGTATCTTCTCCTTCCAAAGCTGCTTGGGGACAAGCGACCCTTGGAAGTGAGTGATGCCTATGTACACCTAATTTCAGTTAGCTTCAGTTGAATAAGCTTTTCTGTAATTCAGGTACTGCTGAGCACTGACAGCAGCATTCAATGACCCCGGGGAACATTTGCAGTCCTTGAGAGGGCATGCTTGATCATGCATGCTCTGGCTTTGGACTAACAGTAGCACCCAAGGACATTGGTTCACATGATGAATCCTAAAATGTGGTTTCCTTTCAGTCGCAATGTGTCGGTGGACCAGAAGGATGACAACAAGGAAGCCAAGCCCCGTTCGCTACGATTCACTTGGAGCATGAAAACCACCAGCTCTATGGATCCTAATGATATGATGAGGGAAATCCGTAAAGTTCTGGATGCCAATAACTGTGACTATGAGCAGAGGGAGCGTTTCTTGCTGTTCTGCGTCCACGGGGATGGCCACGCAGAAAACCTCGTGCAGTGGGAGATGGAGGTGTGTAAGCTGCCAAGACTGTCACTCAACGGAGTCCGCTTTAAACGGATATCGGGAACATCCATAGCTTTCAAAAACATTGCTTCCAAAATTGCCAATGAATTAAAGCTGTAATGAGAAGAGCAATCAAGTTTGTAAATTTAAAAGTAGCAATTTCAAGTGTTGTTTTCTTTTATTTCATTTTTTTCTTTTTTTCTTTTTTTTTTCCTTTCTTTTTTTGAGAACACCAATGGAAATGTATAGAATAATATTTAGGGCAATAACTTCTGCATCTTCTGAATCATGATATTAAAGAAACAGTTGAGAGAAGCTGCTGTGTTGGAAGGGAGAGTTGGACTTTTTTTTATAAGTGCACTACAGCATTAAAGTTGCCTACTATGTAAAATATTACTCCCTTCTGCTTTATTTCCATTGCTCTGAGTCTTGGCGAAAAATCTGAAACACACAATATATACATCCTGTCTGTGTGGATGTGTGAATGTACAGTATGTGTGTATAATTATAATATAAAAGTATTATATGTAAGCAATTCACTTAAAGCATCAGAGCTGTACCAGTACCTCTTTGGAGGATAATTTTGGTGCTAATGGCCAAGGTGGAAACACTTGAAAACAATTGATTATTTAACAAGTAAATGTAGGTTTTACAATTCACTGCTGTGATTTTGTAGGAGGGGTTTGAGGTTATGGTTTGTGAACCTTATTCCTGTGGCTTTTTATTTGATTTCATGAGGTAATTTAAAACTCGTGTTTTTTCCAGGTCTTGCATTATTTCTCCCACTTATTTATTCTTATTTAATCCTGAAATCGAATTAAAACTACACATTGGTGATAATTAAAATTATGGGGAAACACTTCTAAGTTTTTCTTTCTCCTTATAATCAGAGACTGAGCATTTTATCATCCTGAGTGTTTCATTTCAAGGTGTTTTTTTTTTAATTTCACCGCCCTATCCATGCCTATCTCCTGTTCATTTCAGTGGGGCTGGAAAACTTGCTCTTTGCTCACAAAACTGAAGTGATTAATATTACCCTTCTGATATTTCAAGTTGAGCCCTAAATATTTAAAATCAAATTTGCTAGGACTTGTCCCTTAGTAATAATATTGACTGTGTGGTAGAAGTTCCTGTGTGGTAGAACTCCTGTGTGGTAGAAGTTCCTGCTTATAGCAGAACCACATTAGTGAAGAAGGAACAAGTGTGAGATAGCCAGCCCTTCAGTACCATTCAGTTATAATTTTTATGAAAAGTTTTCCCAAGACTAAAATCAGTGAATATCTTGACTGTAAAATATTGGCTGGCCACTAAATAACACAGAACAGAATCCATTGATACCCCAGTAGCCCGGGAAGGTCTTGTCAATTGTGATGGTGATCATTAGTCTCAACTAGTCTCGACTTAAAACTTTCATCTGATGCAGTATTTACCAGCTATTAATTAATACAGTCCATAAGTGGATTCTGTCCTTAAAGACAAAATGTTATTTGGGTATTAGTCTTGATATTCTATGCATATCTAAGCTGTAAAAGTTCCCCATCTCATCACATGGATGTACTGTACATACACATTGTGTGTGCAGATGCTCAGAATATTCCTTTACTAGGAAGCCTTGCATTTACCACTACAAGCAGTTCTAGAATGAGAATTATTTTCTTATACATACAGGGATTTTGCAGGACTTCACACTTAAATGCATTTTAGTCCTATTGAATTAGGGTTGAGATGTGAATTATAAGGATGTTTGTATGAGCAGTCATGCTAATTACCCAAGTCCAGTCTCTGGAACTTTATTTAGATTCCTGTTGAGGGGGAAGAGAGAGAGAATGTGTAAATAAAAGGAAGGTAAAGATGACATTGTTTTTGGAGCTTTTCTCTGACAGTACTCAACCAAAGATAACTAAATTTCTTGTACAACCACAGTTGTTAGGAACTGTCTCCTTTAATTTAAAAAAATCTTCTGGAATCAAATAGTGTGCTTGCTTTGCAGACCACATTCAGATATTTGCAATATATTGTAACTGTATGATGATCTAGTTTCTCTCTATATCCACTTGCATTTTTAGAAGTTAAAAGTAATCAGCTTTTCCTAAAAGCTACCTAGTTATCTCTAGTAAACTCAGTATTTTGTTTCGTTTTACTTCAATCAGGCGATAGGGCATAATTTTATACCCCTGTTATTTGTATCATGATCTTCCAGTCTGATGTGGGCTTTATTATTTCTGCCTTATTTTGTGCAGCATTTCTTTTGATTTACAACTTGCAATCAAAAGCCTTCAGAGAACCATTTTTTAAAAACTGTTGAAATTAAAATGCAGTGAAATACATCAGAATACCTAGTTTTTATTGATGTTTCAAACATGCATTTGACTTAGGATGCTAACATACAATACTTCAGGCCACCTTTACTTCCAAGTATTGCTTTGTCAAATCTATCATGTTAGTTAAATTAAAGGACCATCTTAACTGT
Organism: Phrynocephalus versicolor; assembly: GCA_023846285.1. Lineage (NCBI taxonomy): Eukaryota > Metazoa > Chordata > Lepidosauria > Squamata > Agamidae > Phrynocephalus > Phrynocephalus versicolor. The sequence continues at coordinate 1,898,753 of JAHTLZ010000225.1, read as the reverse complement.
AGAAGAGTATAAAATGTCTGATTTTAAAAAAGTATACATTATGCACATTCTGTATGGAAATCTAATGGTGGGAATTGTTTAATAATGGCTGTAATGAGTGCTGGTTTTTCTATTTTGTTAAAGCAATAAACAACATTTCAGGTTATTATTTAAACTAACAGGTGAGTATACAACTGTCCCTTTATCTCTATTTGAAACTGTTTTAAAATGGTATTAACCTGTTATGGGTACATTAAAGGACTTACCAAATCCTTGTAGAGCAGGAGTGAGAAAATTTGATGGATCTGGGGCCAGTTTTCTGTCTTTGTGATCCTCCAGAGGCACATGGCACACTAGAATGTAGAAAAACAAATACAGAAGTAACCAGGAGACCAGTAATGGGGAAATGACCATATTTTTGTGTGAGACGCTGCAGAGAGGCTGCCCTCTGTAAATGATGAATTGTTATTTGGCGCATATTTTAAAAGCATTGATCAGCATTTTTGTTTATTTGTTTGTTCATTTGTTCATTCATGTGGAAAACAATTTTTGGCATGGACTCAGAAACAGCTTTGAGTTCAGGGCCACAGTTTGTCTGCAGTTGTAGAAGGACATAATATTGGCTCTTGCATAACATGATGTCTTGAAATGATGCAGACCAAAGACAAAAGTATTGAAAATAGCATTGTCAGTATGTTTTTTTAAAAATCAATATTCCATGTCATTGTGGTACGATTGTTCTGAAATAAAAATGACATGACACTATATTCTGAGGAAAGTACAGCAGGTTTCCTGTTAATAATCCTTATTTCAGTGGCTATAATTCACTTTTACTTATCAGTTTCATGTGCTACTCTTTCTTTAGTGTAAACTTTTTTGTAATCTTTTAACTACTAATTCATATATTACTATATGAATTAGTAGTTAAAAGATATAGAACAATTAAAGATATAGAACAATTAAAACTCGGACCACACGTCTTCTGAACAGTTTTTATCCCAGAGCTATAATTGCACTTAATAATGAACTCAAGAACCACCAGTAGTGAGCACTTGGACAAGATTACCTAGCCTGTTGTGTAGATGTTTGTGTTTTTAAGGGGGGGGGGGTTGGTGGGTGGGGGAATGTTCAGGGATTTTATGTGTGTGTGTTGAAGGGTTTTTTATTTTTATTTTTTTAATGTGTGTGAGAGTGTTTGGAGATTTGTGTGTGTGCGTGTTGAATCTGGTCTCTGGGTGTCTGAATTTCGTTGTATGTGTATACTGTGTATATACACACAATGACAATAAATTATTATTATTATTATTATTATTATTATTATTATTATTATTATTATTATTATTATTATTATTACTATCTCAGACTAATTTTATAGATTTCCCTCAGAGGGTTAAAACATTAACAATTTTTTTTCTTCAACAATTTAAGATCAGTACATTAGCATAACAAAGCAAAAGTATGCTGCTTATGTACAAAAAAAAGTTTGCTTAAATACCGCCCATACCACTTCAAGTAGTCTCTGGGGGGTTTACAGTTTTAATTACAGTAATGCAGGGTACACATTGCCCCCCCCCGAAAGCTGGGTACTCATTTTACCAACCTCAGAAGGATGGAAGGCTGAGTGAACCATGAGCCGGCTACCTTGGATTGAACCCCAGGTCGTTAGCACGGTTTTACCTGCAGTACAGGTGTTTAACCACTGTGCCACAGGTTGAATCAGGGTTGAGATATGAATGACAGTGGTACCTCAACTTAAGAATTTAATCCATTCCAAATGTATGCTCTTAAGTCAAACTACAAGTTGGGGTACCTATTTAAAAAAATTGAAAAAATAAGTTAAAAAATAAAAATATATATTTGTAAGTCGAGCAGACCATATCTAAAATTTGTAAGGCGCCAGTTAAAACGCCAACAGTTTTACATTCTTAAGTTGATTTGCTCTTAAGTCGAGCTGCTCTTAAGTCAGGGTACCACTGTATAAGGATGTTTGTATTAGCAGTCATGCTGATTATCCAAGTCCAGTCTCTGGAACTTTGTTTAGATTTCTGTTGAGGGGGAAGAGAGAGAAAATGTGTAAATAAAGGGAACGTAAAGACGACATTGTTTTTGGAGCTTTTCTCTGACAGTACTCAACCAAAGATATCCAAATTTATTGTACAACCACAGTTGTTAGGAATTCTCTCCTTTAATTTAAAAAATCCTCTGAAACTTCATAGCGCTTAAAGCACCCTTTGGACAGCTGGGTGCTCATTTTAGCAACCTCTGGAAGATGCTGAATGAGCCTTGAGCTGGCTACCTGAAATTGTACCTAAGGTAGGGAATGCAGTTATAGCTGCAGTACAGTAGTTTAACCACTGTGCCACGAGGCATTCAAAAAGTGCTGGACACCGACTGTAATCCGAGCACAGGTTTAGCATTCTTCAAAACTACAGATAGAAAAAAGGACTAACAGGTGGGACCTTGTAATCGTAATGCAAGTGGTCAGTTGCCTTGTTCAAATTCCAAACAGCTGAACCCTGAGCCTGCTTGGTTCTTGTATTTTTCCCCTTGTCCTGCCCACCCCTTTTGGTTGATAATATATTCTGATTTTTTTGGCAAAGTGTGAGGCTTCCACAAGCATGCTGAAAATTGCAGTTTGTGTGGATCATGCTGTTTCCTCTCCATCTGATGATGATGATGATGATGGTGATGATGATGATGATAGTAATAATAATTTATTGTCATTGTGTGTATATACACAGTATACACATAAAATGAAATTCAGACACCCAGAGAACAGATTCAACACACACACACACACACACACACACACTTGTCAGTTTTGCTGTTACTATACAGAGTTCTTAATATCTGTCAGTCTGTGATGGCAATTGAAGTTGTATTGCAAAGATGCAACCCTCAAGAGGCTTTTCTTAATTCTCAGGGAAAGGAAGAGAAACATCTCGTAAGCCCCTTGGTTCTCAAGACTCAGTGACATGAGAAGGAGAAAATGGCAAAAGGCAGAATCGGAACAGATGTTTGTCTGGAAAAGTCCCTGGAAGGTTATAGGACAAATAAGCAATAGGCAGCTGTAGCCTTCTGGCTCCCATCAACTATAAGCCAGCCCGCCCAATATCAGGAATTGTGTCTAGGAATTAAAAATCAACCTGAAGGGACGGGGAAGGCAAAGCTAGTTAGGCTTGAGAGTGCACAGTGCTCTTTGTGGTAAGGCTGTGCATCTGGTGCCACTCAGACTTCTTTAGAGAAGGAGAAGGTGGCCATATGCCTTTGTGTGCGTGGAGAGCAAGCCCCTGTTTGAAGGGCTGCTGGACGTTAGTCCTCTTTTTTGGAAGATGTCTCCTATGTGAAGGGACTCCAGCCCACATGTATCAAGAACTAAAAAGAAGATCCGGGACCGTGAATGTCTTGCCCTTTCCCAGTTGGTGCCTGGAGAAGTGATTCCGTCAGGTGCACAGACCAGCATCTGCCTTACCAAGGTGAGATGTGTTTAAATTATAAAAATCATTGTCCTACATAGAAAGCATTTTCTTTTTTTGCCAAGAGATGGGGGTTTGGGTTCTATAGGGGCCTCGTGGCGCAGTGGTAAAATGCTTGTACTGCAGCTAAAACTGTGCTCACTACCTGGGGTTCAATCCCAGGTAGCAGGCTCAAGGTTCACTCAGCCTTCCATCCTTCTCAGGTTGGTAAAATGAGTACCCACCAGCTTGCTGTGGGGCAATGTGTAGCCTGCATACTGTAATTTAAACTGTAAACCACCCAGAGACTATTTGTTTGTTTGTTTGTTTGTTTCACTTTTATACCGCCCATCATCCAGTGGTATGGGGCAGTATATAAGCAGAATGCTTTGCTTTGCTTTCTCTTTATAACAAAAAGAATGAGCCATGTATTATTCTTTATTAGTGATGTGTAAAAGGCCACCACAGGAGACTATTTCTGAAGATTCCTAGTAATAAGAAAATGAATGTATCCAAACGAGAGAGCTGGTAGCAGGATTAATGAGTACTGTACTGTACTGTATAGCAAAAGTATCCTACAAAGATGTAATGATAGTGGTGACCACATGGTGGCTGTCGCATGCAGAAACACAAAGAAGATGCTGCTGTTTTGTTGTTCTTAATGACATGGAGATTCTGAAAAGGTTGTGATAAACTGCTAAGAAGAGCAGGAGTGTGGTTGTTAATCAGGTTCAGGGACATGTAATATTTCTTTGCTTTTTTGAGGCTGCTTTATGTGCTGTCAAGTCTGAACTGACAGTGACCCAAATAGGGGTTTCTTGGTAAGTAAGATATTTGAGTAGTTTTACCAGTTCATCACTCCCAGTGAGTTTCCATGGTTGAGGGGAAATTCAAATACAGTACAGGCTTTCTGAATCCTAGTGGCTCTATCCACTATATCACACTCCCCCACTTTCTTTCCCCTAGCAAAAGGGTGTGCAGAATGAAAAAACAAACAAACAAAAAATATCCAATGGATCCAGATGTGAAGGAGAAATTAGGGAGAAACAAGATCTTTGCCTGATTCCAAGCTTCAGTCAATTATCCAAGAGGGATATTGGCTGTTTATTGTAAAATTAATTTATTGTTATATTAAAATTATAGCCAATTTGGCCGACATGCATTGGTCCAGTTTTAATATAATAAACCCATCTCTTCAACATCCCGAGATTTAATCTCGTATTCATACTATTAGGTAAATGAAGAAGCACTGGCCAAAATTCTAGTGTAGGCACAAATTGCCACAGTATATGAATAATGATAATTTCACTTCCATGCGGAGTCACCCAGAGGCGAATACCTACACTGACGTCTATGGCCAGTGTAGGCATTACACTGTATAGGTAGTGATGGGGCCTCCTGTTTCTCTTGTGATCATTGTATCCATAGCTCTTAAACCAGGAGTCCTGAAGCAAGTCTGCACATGGTAAGGCAAGACCAGAGCATGGAAATAACCAATTATAAATAGGTTACCATTTGAATTTTTTTTAAAAAAATCCAGCAACCAGACATAATGCTTATAAGGAGAGAGAACCTTACTCCTTTTCTGAAGCAACTCTAACAGATTATTTACGTTTTAAATACAGTGGTGAGGCCTCAGTAAATGATACATGTGTGTAGTGTGCCATCAAGTCCCATCAGAATTCTAGCTTTATTCCTAGGGTTTCCAAGATATTTAAGGCATGTTTCCAGCAGTTTGACCACCAACTCAAAGTTAAATTTCCATGGCCAAGTGGGCATTAAAACCTTGAGCTCCTGGGTCCTAGTTGACCGCTACTGGATTCACGTCACCACCCTGGATGCCTCAGTAAATAGTAGACTTATACCATATAGTTCAAGTGCTGTCTCATCTTGTACTGTACTAGAAAACGGGCAGAAGGAATGTGCGTTGTGTTGGACCACAACCTTTCTCCATTCCTAAGCTGCCCTTTTACCCTTGAGGATGTTAGAAGGCTTTATCCCATTGCCAGCGTTTCAGTGACAGTCCAGGACACAGTTGAAAGAGAAAGGGAGTTTATTAGAAGCATAGGAAGCTACACCCCACATACTCAATCAGATATTTGATCTATCTAGCCCACAAGGTCAACTCTGACTGGCAGGGGCCATCCAGGGTGTCTGGTAGCTTTCCTCTCCATATCCAGAGGTCCTTGGTATTCCCTATTAGTCCCCCGCCCAACTACTAATTAGGTCTGGCATTGTGTAACTTCTAAAAACAGATGAGATCAGGTGTTTGAGAGCACTGTTTCCAAGATACAAACTCTTTTAATAATGAAATTGTTGTTCTGTGCTGCCAAGTCAATTAGTGACCCTAATACAGGTTTTAAGGTAAGTTAGATATTTAAGGAGTGTCTTTCCCAGTTCCACACACCAGTCTGTCACTCCATCCACTATACCACACTAGGTATCCTCAAAAGGAAACAATACGAAATAATGTGAGTACTGTATTTGTTTAAAATACAGCTCTCCTTTCTCCAGCACTAGGCCTACTTACACTCCTTTTCTTTATGAGGGGAGGGGGGAGGGGGGGAATAGCACCAGTGATGCAGAAGCAGATCTTGCAAGCAATAAGAGAAGCAAATGTCCCCACGCAAACAAGGTATTGTGTGAAATGACTATGATTTGCCTGGTTTCCATGGAAACAAAAGCTTGGCCTTCTGGCTTTGCTCTTTCTTCCAACTGATTTGTGGTTTGGTTTGGTTCGAAGTGTAGCTGCTGTTTACGTGTACGTAGCAGCACTGAACTCCCAGCCTGAGCTTCATCCTGGCCTCCCCATCTGTCAGTTCTATATAATTTCTGCTGCTAAATTAAAGAGAGAAGGCTAAGGCACCACTGATGCTTGGCAGCTAGGAAATTGTGTTCTAATCAGCGTGGAGCCATACATGGAGCAGAGTTGAGTCTTCAGCAGCCTACTGAGAAATAAATTGTGACCACAAGAACCCTTTATAACTTCTACCTCCAGTTAAAGCAGGTCTGGTTCCTTCAAGGTCACACTCAAAAATTGGGCCTTGGGGGCCCAGACTTTGTATTATAATGAACAAAACATGTTTGCTTGTTCGCTGTATTTATACCCAACCTTTCCTCCCAGAGTGTTCACGGTAGCATATATGGTTGTCCTTCCTACTTCCTGTGGGGAATGTAAGCTTAAGAGAGCATGGCTTCTCTCAAAGTCATCCGGTGGGTCTCGGGCCTTTGGAGGGCATATGTTGTTATTCCAGCATCCTTCTAACCAACTCATAATTCAGTCTTTTTCATCCTGTGGCTTTTGAATTCAAAACACCCTTGAAGTCACTGGTACAGTCCTGTGTGTAAACTGAAGTTCTTACCTTGCCTGTTATTCCCTTGAGCTATGCTAACTATATTCATGACCAGTGATACCTGGCTTGTGTTACATTCAACGTCTTGATGCCCTGCTGGATTAAAAGAAAATTACAGTAGGAGCCCTGTATCCACTGATTCAGTTATCCACAGTTGGCAGAGGAAAAAAATTAAATAATTCAGCAGCCACAAAGCAAGCTATTGTCACAAACAGCAGCTGTAAAGCAAGCTAGTGTGACAAATAGCATCTGTAAAGCAAGCTACTGTCACAAACAGCAGCCATAAAGCAAGCTACTGTCTCAAAAACTGCAGTCATAAAGCAAGCTACTGTCGGGAAACAGCAGTTTGGAGGTGGGTGGGCAGGTGTTCTCTCTTATCCACAGTTTTCATTATCCACGAGAAGATCTGGAACCAATCCCCAGTGGATACTGGGGTCCTACTGTATGGGGAAATTATCAGCTTGCCCGTCTTTATATTAGCAGAACTGCCTCCTTTTTCTCCCTTCCTGAACTGATAGAAAACATCTAATTCCGAGAAGGGAACTTCAGGTTGAATTCATGCAAGTAATAATTTCCAGGACTCTTGAGGGGACCTGTGTTGAAAGACTTTTCAGGTTAGATAGAGAGAGAGTGCAAGCTGGCGGTTTTTCCTCTCATGTGTATTCCACATGCACCATTTTTATAATTTTGGAACTGTTGGGATCTTTTTGCAATCTTACTTTTATTTTTGCCCCCTTTCCATGTTTTCTTTTATTTAAATCAGCCTTATAAAACTTGTAAACCTGGCCTATAAGGAGACTGTTAGGGGGTTGGGCTCTATCAGCCAGGCCTTTGCCCTTGATCGTTGTACTGGAATAGTTTTTCCTCCCAAAACCTTTTCCAGTTAGGAGTGGGGGCAGCATGTACCAAACACCCAATGTTAGAGCACTTTCTGACAGCTGTACTTGTCCTGGGCCCATGGTAATCTGGTCCTCAACCCAGACCCTGTACCTTGAAAGGGTCTGGGAAGCACCACATGTATGGAGGTGAATGTTAAAATACAATTAAATCGATTATCACATCAAAACAACAACTGAATTAAAAGCAGTTGAAAGCAATTTCAAAATATAAGAGGATGAGGAAAGGGAAATTTATTTCCACATTCTTCTAGCAGATGGTAAGGGTAGAAAGTGGAGCAGCAGGGACCGCTACGCAACTTTCAGGGGAATGAACAATGTCTTGGTGGAGTTGGACGTGTAGCCTCTGGTCTATAACGTTCTTTGGAGCCAAGGAAAAAATAATAATTGGTCTCCCGGTGCCTTTTCCACTCTGCTTTGTTTCCAGCGTTGTCTTGATTATATTGGAGAGGGAGTCCTGTGTTCTGGAAGCCTGGTAATATTAGGTAACCAGAAGGGTATTCACATGCCATGGTTTCACTCCTGCATGTTCTTTTAGGGATCAAGGGTGCATGCATTGGTTCTTTACTCACGGCTTACACTGGCCAAAGTCCTGTTGCTTTGTGAACTGCACTAGGGAAAACCTGTTGAATCAATGAAGATTTAGTGAGTCAACTTCTTCCCATTGATTCTAATGGGGCTTCTCTAATTGTGACTTGCTGCGTCCAAATAGGTTGGAGTTGAACAGGCCGATTTGAATCAATGGAATATATAAGGAAATTAAGACACTAAATCAGGCATGTCCAAACTTCGGCCCTCCTGATGTTTTGGATCACAACTCCCAGAATTCTAAGCTTAGATGGCCAGTGACAAAGGACTGTGGGAGTTGTGGTACAAAACATCTGGAGGGCCTAAGTTTGGACATGCCTGCACTAAATCAATACCGGTTCACTAAGTGCAAGGAATTTGGCCAATACATTTCCTGTGTAAAAGGCGCTGACAGGGTGAAAAGCAACGTCTGAGAATTGATATTCATGATGGAATTCAAATCTATTTTTTTATTTCAAACTTTTATTAATGTTAAGGGGAAAGGGAAGGGGAAAGGATACATAGTAAAACACAAAACATTACATTAAATCTATCAAGTCAAAGATTATACATATCAGAATATATCATATCAGTTAACTAATAAATTTACTACTTCTTGCCATCTTTTTTTTGGTGGTCTCTTCAAAATCTCCTTTCACATATCCAGAAAGTCTATCGATTTCGATACATTCTCTTATCTTTTCGCAGAAACTTCTCTCTGTAGCCACTTGGTTGCTTCCAAAATTGTGCACACAGAATCCTTGCTGCAACAATTACATTGTGTAATACATACTTTTGATCATGAGAAATGTTCATATCAATTATATTCAATTAAAAGTTCTGGTCTAAACTCTAATTTAATCTTCAAATCTAAAACTAGGAACTCTACCTTAGCTCTATCCATCTGTCCCGGCTGGCTCCCAACCAAAAGTAACAGTCACGATGGTAAAAATAAGGAGAAAGTATAGGCAGTGTGATAGAGTGGTTAAGGTGCTGAATGACACATAGGACGGAAGAGATACAGAATGAAGTCTGTGTTGATCCATAAAATTCACTCAAATCACTTACCTTAGCTTAGCCTACCTCACAGGGTTATGGTCGGAAGAAGATCCATTTCCTACCTTGAGCTTGTTTGTTGGAAAGGTGGGATGTAACAAAGAAATATCCCCCCAGAATATGATAAATTGGGAGCTAGCATAATAGCCACTGTTAATATTAATAATTCTATTAGTGTTTATGTAAGGTTTGAATACATTGCTGCAGCAAATTCTGGCTAATTGGCAAAATGCTAAAGAGTGCCTGAGTTTTGCAGTCAGGAACATGATCATGCACATACTGTAATTGATTTACATCTCAAGGACAGCATCTTATGCGAGGTGTATGAAAACACCATTTCTGGGGATTGCTGCTTAAATAAGGAAGTTCCCAGAGCCTCATGGCACAGTGCTTAAACTGCTGCCCTGCAGCTGTAACAATGCTCATGACCTGGGGTTCAATTCCAGGTAATAGGCTCAAGATTCACTCAGCCTTCCATCCTTTCGAGGTCAGTAAAATAAATACTCAACTCGTGGGGGTGGGTGGGTGTAACCTATATAATTGCTTGCACACCACCCAGAAAGTGCTTTAAGCACTATGGGGCAGTAAATAAGCAGCACATTTTACTTTTACCAGGTCAGTAGATGTGCTGTTTCACATAATTCCACATTATCTACAATACTAGCTGGGAGCTGATCTCTGAAGTTTCAGGCAGTAATCTTTCAGGCTTTAATTTGCAAGGTGAGGAACTGAACTCAGAACCCTGGACATAGTACCACTGAGGTACTGCCGACTTCCAAAAACACCTCACTTCCCCCTCCATCTCTCTTTTTTAAAAATCAAAATCTTTTTCATAACTTTAATTGCTTCTTACTTACCCTGTATTTGAAGCCAAGTTCGTCCCTGGGAAATTACTTCAAAAACCGATCAAGTCATAACGTGTTAGCATTTTCCCACTTAATGAGGGTGTCAAAGACATTAATTTATTGTGGTGTGGGTACATTCCTTGTAACAAACTCATTTCTGCTATTTATTTTTTTTAATAAATCTAAAAGTGTAGGAGAACATAATAAGAACAGTTAATTGCTGAAAACCATGCCTTCCTCTGCAACAAGTTTTCTTCAACCTGGAAGAACATGCTGGCCGGAGATTATGGGAGTCGTAGTTCTTCGGATCTGTAGATGGGAGAAGACAGCTATGTGCTGGAAATGGTATTGCTAATAATAATGCTAGTCTAATATACCATTTTAAAAACCAAAGGTATTCACTGCTCCCATGTCTGGAAGTTGAGTCACAGCAACTGGACTTCTTTTCTAGAGACATTGAAATGTTTTGCTGTTCATCCAAACAGCTTTGTTGGTCTGAGGAAAGCTAGTTTTGAGTCCTCCATTTTATAGTTCACTTTGACCTCATGTCGCTCTGGTCTGAAAATTTGCAGACATGCTGCAAAGGGGTCTCCACATGTTGTTAGGCGACATTTCCCAGAATCCCCCATAGTGACAGAGGTTCTTGGAGCTGAAGTCCAACAATAGGTGGGAACCCACGCATAGGAACCCTCATGCAATTAAAGCAAAGTAAATAAAGTAATGTCTCCCCTCTGCTGGCGGTACAAGAAATCACCAGCTCATGCTTTTTCAGTATTGCTCACTGCATGCTAATGAATACACCCAGCTTCTCAGAGATTTGGAAGTTAAATCATGGCAACTGGAGTTTATTTCTTGAGATTGAAACATTACACTGCTCATCCAAAGAGCTTCATCAGTCTGAGGAAAGCTAGTTGTGAGTCCTCCATTTTATAGTTCACTTTGACCCCTAGGGTACTTGTTCAAAGATGAGGATGTACACATATTAGACAGAGAAGAGAGGTGCTATGTGAGAGGGGTCAGGGAAGCCATGTGAGTATTGAAAATCGCGCTCTCAACCAAGGTGGGGGGGGGGCTCAGGCACAGTCTATCTGCTACTTATCAGGCAGTGATTTCAACAACCCCCACACAAATAAAAAACACTTCACAGTTCACACCTCCACCAGCACGGCCATGGCTAGCGACTCATACTTTATAGGTGTTGAGAAGGTTGTAAAAGTGGGACTTTTACGCACTTAGGCCATTGTCCACCTAATGAGCCTATTGAGATTATTGTCCACCTAACGAGCCTATTCAGGCCATTGTTCATCTTATTAGTCTATTTTAGACCACGGTGCCAAGGGGTCAAAGTGAACTATAAAATGGAGGACTCGCAACTAGCTGTTTTCAGGCAGACGAAGCTGTTTGGCTGAACAGCAAAAAAATTAAATCTCTCAAGAAAAGAAGTCCAGTTGCCATGACTCAGCTTCCAGATAAACTTACCTGGATAACTGAGACTTCACAGACTTCTCAGAGATGGCAGGATAATGGATTTTAGGGGTTAGGCCAAAGTGTGTGAATCACTTTGTGTGCTTTAGTGAGTATCTCTGCCAGGATCAGATTTAAATGAAAAGAGGTCCTAGGCTACTCCACTTGTGAGGCCCCTCCCAAACCCCCATCCTCACGACTTTAAGAAAATGGAAGGGTGTGAAGCCAAGGATGATGAAGGGTATTTAAACTTCTGCAATTCACATATTCTCTAAAGGACAAAAGATACCATAGCGGTTCAGGAAAAAAAGCATAAATGTTGAAAGTAACACTGAAAAGCTTTTGCAGTAACTGAACTCTGTACACCTTTTGTGGAATAATCATTAATTTATAGGAATATGAAGTTGTAATGTTATTCTTTTAGAAAAAACTCCTTGAGTTTACAAATTATATTGCCTGGGAAGTTTGATAATGGCTTCTGTCACTCTTCAGTACTGCCACCACTCACTGATTTCCCTATCCCTTTCTTGAGAGGGGCAGTGAGACCCCTCTAGTTGACTCCTGAGGTTTGGAGATGAAAACTGCTAACTTTTGGGTTTCTCCAGGAGGGTTGGCTCTTGCATATTTTGGACCTTTTTGGGCCTTTTACAGGTACTTTGAGTTGAGAACCGCCTCCTCCCTTGAAATATTCAAGCGAGGCCTTAAGACTTATTTATTTAGGCAGGCCTTTTGAGCCTCCAGTGTTCACCAACTTTTATAACATCTTACTTTTTCAGTTTCATCGGCTGGGGAGCTTTTCTCTCTGCTGCAGCTACTGTTTTTTAATCTTGTTTTTATTGTATTATACTGTATAGTATTTTTATAGTATTTTATAGGTATTGTGTTTTTGCATTGTACTGCTTCTTATTGTACTTTTATGAATTTGTTGTAAGCCGCCTTGGGTCCCTCCGGGGAGAAAGGCGGCATAAAAATAAAGTTATTATTATTATTACTTCTGGATCCCTCCAAAGATCCCTTCCCACTGCTGCCTTCCCTGATCCCCAAGGCCTCCCTCTGCCTGGGGTCAATCTGCCGCAAGAACTTCCTGGCCTCTCAGAGGGTTGTAGGATAACTTCCAGGCAGGCTGGAGCATTTATATCTTATTACTTTGCCCCCCGGCTTTCCCATCATAGAAGGAAATATGATGGTCATAGAGGCATCTGGGATTTTTTTTTAACTGATACAATTTAGATTTTGGGTCTTCTGATGGCAATTTTAGTGTGATGATTTTAGTATAAGGTTTTTGTTATTGTTTTAATTATTTATTATTGTTTGATGTTTTTAAATGATGCTTGAAACAAGACTTAATATTTAATGTACACAATTCATTATGTGTCAAGTTGATTCTGAGTTATGGTGACCCTTGCCAGAGTCTCACAGATACCGAGTACACATAAATGGTTTGCCCTTCCTCCTGATGGGGCACTTGGGGACTTTGCAGCCTACCCAGGGCTCCACAGACGGGCTTCTCTCCTGGAAGGCACAACAGGGAATTGAGTCTCTGATTCCACAGGAAGATATTCCAGCTCACTCAAACAAAATGGCCTTGGTTAGTACTTGGATGGGAGACCTCCAAGGAATACCAGGTGCTGTAGGCGCCTGGAGTAGGAACTGGCAAACGAACTCCAGTATTCCTGCCAAGAAAACTCCATGGACATGGGGTCACAAAGAGTCGGTCACGACTGTAGCGACACAACACACAAACAAAATTGATAAAATTCTTAAGGACGATTCACACCCCGGTCAGCACCTCTTTACCTTGTTACCATCAGGCAGAAGATATCGTAGTATAGCCTGCTGTACCAACAGACTGAAGAACAGTTTTTATCCATGGGCTGTCAGACTGCTGAATGGGAAGTAATCCCAGGACAAGTATAGAAGAACTGACCTGTGGGCTGGCTCATTCAGTGTCAAGTACACAGGGTGTAATAAGACTGAGTGGTTGCTAGCGGGATGGTGGTGGGATGGTGGTGGGGGTGGGCAAAGGGACTCAGCCAATTTCATTGTGCACATGTTGTACATTGACAATTAAGGTATTATTATTATTATTCTTCGTGTCCTCCGTGAATCCACACCACTGGGTTCTCGGTCGCGACGCGAGCGATGGCACCGGAAACACTTGGAAGCAAGGAAGCAGAATCATTAGTCTCCGCCCCACCACCCATGCTCCCTTGCGTTCCCGCCCAAACCGCCTCAGTTCCCTCTAACCGCCGCGTTGGATGGTTCGGAAACACCTTATCTCCTCGGATTGTTCATTTTGGATTCTTCTTCACCTTTTATGGCCCAGCGCTCTCTCTTTAAGAATTGTGTCCGGTGCGGGGGAAAAATCCCTTTCTCCGACGGGCATTCCCGGTGCCTGTATTGCTTGGGGGAAGCCCATCTCCGGACGCCTGCGTTCACTGTAAGAGCCTAAGTTCGCAGGCCCTTCGAAACCGCCGACACCGTTTGAATACTTACCTTCTTGAGAAGTCTTTGAGGCCGGCGATGGAGTCATCTGCTTCCCAGGCCACGGCGGATCCTGCCTCTCAAACCTCGGCGGATCCGGTCGAAAAATCTGCAAAAAAAGTTAAATCTAAAAAGGTTGCTACCGAGGCCTCGGTACCGAAAAAACCCCGCCGGGAGAAGTCCCCTTCCCGCCGGGACAGGTCCCCCTCTCGCCGGACTTCTCCATCTCTTTCTCCCAACCGAAGAAGCGTCTCACCGGTACCGCTGGATTCTTCGGACGAAGAGTCGGTAGCACTCTCGATACCTGAAAGGAGACACAACAAGTCGGAGTTGGTGAGCCTCTTCTCTAATGCTCCGCTACCACCCTCCTTTGGCCAAGCCTCTACTGCCTTTCAGCTTCCTCCATCACTGTACCAGGGCTTCCCGGGACCGGCTTGGCAGGGCACGGTACCGCCCTTGCCACCGGCGCAGTCCGTCGGTACCCAGCCGCAATGGCAGGGCACGGTACCGCCCTTGCCTCCGGCACAGACGGCCGATACCCAGCCGCATTCTCCTGCTCGGAAGCAGTCGACGAAGCGCAAGTCGGCAGCGGCTTCGCCTCCGCCTCCGAAGAAGTCAGCTAGAGGTACCGAGACTGTTTCCACCGGTACTTTGCCGCCTTCTCGCTCTGCTGCTTCGATACCGTCTCCATCCCAGCCTTGGGGATGGCCGTCGGCACCACCAACATGGCCCCCGGTACCAGCAATGCCGTCGGTACCGCAGATGCCTTCTACTTGGCCTGCCGGTCCTTCGTCGTCTATGGTACCATTTCCCTTCTCGGGTTACCCATTTTTTCCAGGGTTCCCCCCGGTACCGTACAACGCTGGACAGTTTTGGAACCGCCCTGGACCGTGGTACGAGCCTGAGGGTCCCTCGGAACCCAGATCCCCGAGCTCCATGGCCATTGAACCACCTGTATCTCGGCACCACAAGAAGGCCAAGTGCTCTTCGTCTCGACACCACTCTGGTACCAACCCGCCGTCCCCTTCGGACTCTGACTCTTCTTCCTCCCGGGATTCTGACTCAGACGAACCCGATGGTTCCGACCAAGAAAGGGCTGCGACACCAGACTCTAATGTGGCCGGTGAGAGTCCCCCTTCGTCGGCTGACTCCATTGGAAACTATTCTGAGTTTATTTCTAAAATGGCTTCAACCTTGAATATTCCTGTGCACCATCCGACTCCACAGTATTCTGATCATGTTTTTGATCAGATTTCTTCTGACACCACGTCACCCATTCATCTGGGCATCCTGCCTTCAATCCTGGACATGGCCAAAGATTCCTTCAAGAAGATCCCCTCTTCTTCCAAGTCACGGAAGCTAGAGGGGTTCTACAGGGTTTATGATGAAGGCGCTCCCTTCCTGGTCAAACACCCTGTGCCCAACTCGGTGGTGGTCTCTGCCTCCCAGCTCCAGTCTAAATCTTCTCAAGTGCCTATCCCCCCGACCAAGGAGGGTCGCAAGGTAGATACCATGGCCCGGCAGCTCTATTCCACTGCGGCTCTGTCCTTCAAGATTGCCAACTACCAGGCAGTTATGGGAGCTTACCAGCGAGCGCTCCTTAATAAGGCCAAGGCAGCTCTCGACTCCACCTCTGATGCTGCCAAGAGTGTTGCTGGTCCGGCCCTTGAGGAAGCCCTTTCCATTGCTGCTCAGCAGATGAGGTCTGGCAGGCATGCTTCAGATGCTGCCACCAAGGCCATGGGGTCCGCCATTGCCTTTCGTCGCCATGCCTGGCTGAGATCCACGGGCCTGTCTGAAGATTCAAAAAACAAAATCTGTAGTCTACCCTTCGAGGGTGAAGGCCTTTTTCATGATAAAACTGATGAGGTAATGAACGAGCATCAGAAGAGCCAGAACACTGCTAAACGCCTAAACCTCATCCCTGCAAAACAACATCGGTCCTTTCGTCCCTCATGGAAGAGATCCTACGGTCACGCCTCAGTCAGACAGCAACAGCGAGAGCAGTCTTTCCCCTCGGCCTCCAACACCTTTCCTGGAAAGGACAGACCTCAAAAGCCCAAGTTCCGCTCGTCTACTCGTCACCAGGACAAACGTGGGCGTAAGGATTTCTGACTCCCCCAGGCTGCAACCGTTCCTGTCGGCCTGGGCCGCCATCACCACCGACAGATGGGTTCTCTCCATCATCTCCCATGGATACAGAATAGAGTTCACTGCCCTCCCTCCCACTGGCCACCTCGTCCACACTTCCCCATCTTCAACCCTTTGGGAGGAAATTTCCACTCTCCTACGAAAGGATGCCATTTCCCCGGT
>JAHTLZ010000225.1:1860712-1882331 GCA_023846285.1 Phrynocephalus versicolor | reverse complement strand
AATCCCAGGACAAGTATAGAAGAACTGACCTGTGGGCTGGCTCATTCTGTGTCAAGTACACAGGGTGTAATAAGACTGAGTGGTTGCTAGCGGGATGGTGGTGGGATGGTGGTGGGGGTGGGCAAAGGGACTCAGCCAATTTCATTGTGCACATGTTGTACATTGACAATTAAGGTATTATTATTATTATACATCGTGATCTCAATTGGTTTGGGACACGTCACCACTTTAGTAACAAGGAGCAATACCGATTCCTAGTTAATATATAATTTGGTTGTGTGATGTCAAGGGGCACCTATAGTCACCTTAATAGAGATTTCCAGGTACGTCTTGGTTTTTAAGGAGCAATTTTACCATTTCCACACCCATCTCGTAAGTTTTCATGGCCAAGCAAGGATTTGAACTCAGGTCTTTTGAGTCCTAGGTTCAGTACTATAACTACCATGTTATACTGGAAATAACATGATGGTTTGCTATTTTCAGCAACAAACAGTCAGATCACATTTCCTATATTAACAACTGAAGGGTGAGGATTTCCTTACATGAAGGTGTTACATTTTCTGCTGTTGTGCTGCAACCAGGGTAAAACACAATGTGAATCTATTGTTGAATAATAGTGAAAAATTGTTTTAAAACAGAGATGGGCAAAATGCAGTCTGCAAGCCTGTGCAGTCCTCTGCTGCACTTTTAAAATAAACCTGTGTTGTTTGGAAATTTCTAAAAGCAATTAAAATGAGTAAATGAATTCCACACAGAGCTATAGCAACGAAAAACACTTCTGGTAATGCAGTGGTTCTCAACCTTCCTAATGCCGCGACCCTTTAATACAGTTCCTCACGTTGTGGTGACCCCGTGCCCTGCCGCAGGTGGAGAACTTCCCTCTACAGACACCCTCAGCCAATCGCAGACTCCAATGCCAATGACTGACATCCCCTGCAACCTATCAAGCTGTAGCTCACTTTTTCCCCTCTTCCTCCCTCTCATCTTCCAAACCCAAGCCGTTTGTGCCTTTTTCTTCACTGGCTCAGGGCGACCCCTATGAAATGGTCGTATGACCCCCAAAGGGGTCCTGACCCCCAGGTTGAGAACCACTGCGGTAATGGGAAGTTCTGGCTTTATATGTTTTAGTTCCCAAACGTCATCTACATTACACAGTCTTTATGGTCTTGAACAGCAGTACTAGAGCTGAATTGGAAAAAAAGAAAAGAAAAATTCAAACTCCCTAAGAAATATGGCTGGCTGAATAGCTCCGTTTTTTAGGTGTTGTGAGTTCAGTTCCTCACTGGGCCTCCTGTGAGTGGGGCCAGCCTAAGCAGCCTTGGGCAAGCTGCACATTCCCAGTGTACCCCCAGAAGAAGGGAACGGTAAATCACTTCGGAGCATTCTCTCCCTGGAAAACCCTTAACAAGGGGTGCCATAAACCCAAGTTAACTTGACTAAGAAACAAGACAAGTATTTTCTTGTTGGATTTGGGGAAATGGAACACAGAGATTGATTCAGAGAGACGCTTGAAGTGGTCAGCTTTTGAATCTGACCTCCGTTTCAGGTACTAGACAAATCAAGAGAAAGCTGAAGTGTCCTCTGCCTTGTATTCCCAGGAAGAGGTGGGATACCTGGCCAGAAATAACATTTAAATACACTTAAAACCATGATCCTCTAACGAAGCTAATAAAGTACCTGCAGCCAAAGGTTAAGAGGATTGTAAACTTAGTTCACCAAGAGCCAGAGGCTTACTTATAGAGCAGTCCTAATGAGAGGTGAGAATTCCACAGCAAAACACCCATAGCCCAGACAACTTATTATGACAAGTGTACAGGCCAGGCAGAATTTTAACTTTGAACTGCTTTTTAAAAAAAGCAAATAACAAAGCAACATGACTCTACACTTGTCAGGCCAAACAATGGTTTATTTCAGTTTCTCTGTGATATTTCAGCCATCAAAAAAATAAACTCTAACACAGATGGATGGAAGACTTTCTACAAGTGTTACTAAGTGGGGATTTCTCTGTTGACGCCAAGGCGTTGACTGGAGCGCCTCTTTCGTCTGGTTTATTATTCACCCAATAAGTTAGGAAGAAGCATGGGGCGTGGGAGTGCCAGGATCTTGAAAGTGCTTTTCATCATTTCTGAGCTGGAATGAGGTCATCAATGGACTGGCCTTTTTCAAGGCGTTTCTCCATTTCGATCAGCAGCTTCACCCCGTCCACCACCATCTGGACCAACTCCACCTCAGAGAACCCAAGGCGGTCGGCGTTGGAGACATCAAATACTCCTCCCACAGCAGCTGTATCCACGCCACCTAAACCACAGACACACACAAAGGGAAGGCAAGTCAAAAGAGAGGCAGGTGTTTCAACATGTAACTTGTGATAAATGAGTCTAGTTCGGCTAAGAGATCACTGAATTGGGTACCTAGAGAGGTCAAAGTTCAAATCACAGTACAGTCACTGAGGAGGTCACCATGGTGTCTTTCAGTCAATGGAACATCATTCCAAATCTACCTCTTCTTATATGTGGACAAAATCCTCCCCCCCACACACCCCATTTATGACATCCTCTTTCCTCTAAGGAGCTCTACACGGCACACAAAGCTATCCTCTATGACATTCTCCCCTCACAACAACCCTGTGAGGTAGGTGAGCTGAGAGACAGTGAATGGTGTTAGGTCACCAAAGAGTTTAAATCGGTTCAGTTGGTTCTTTGGAAATATTTATGAAAAATTTGAAATCTGCCCTATATCAGCAGATCTCACACTAAGGGTACAGTCAATAAATTTTACCTCACAAAGGCCTAAAACAGTGATGGCGAGCCTTTTAGAGACCGAATGCCCAAACTGCGATTCAAAACCCACTAATTTTTCACAAAGTGCCCATACAGCAATTTAACCTGAATACAGGTGGCTGTGAAGGGGCAATGTTGGGTGCCCACAGAAAGGGCTCCAAGTGCCACCTTTGGCACCCGTGCCATAGGTTTGCCAACACTGGCCTAAAACTTCCCACATGTTTTGAATTGAGAACATGTTAAAGCACAATTTAGAACTCAAAACCCCATCTTCAGAGTAGTCTTGGGGCTAGATTGCATGGTATACAAATCCAATAAATAAATAAATAAATAAATAAATCTTTTGCAAGCTGCAGCCCCACACTCTTAACTGCTCCAACTCACATGGCTACCTCTACACAACCTGGCCCCAGAGAGTAGGTTGGACTCTGGGAGAGGGGGGATTGTGAGGGGAGACCAGAAGCTCCCGTTACACAAACAAGAAACCTGCTGGTGTGACATTGCGTTCAGCCTAATAGGTACCTGTACTCAGTTCTTTACCTCAACTTACTCCTAGCCTTATGCTGCCGCAGGCTTGCCAAGAGCTGAGGAAGAACACTGTGTGCATTTGTAGCGTTTCCCTGTGCCCCCACCCCACAGAAAGAGAGAGTTGTTCCCATGCAGGAAGTTAGACTAGAGTTTCCAGTACAGCATTTTTTAAAAAGACAGCAGAGCAGTCTGAACTGGTAGAATAACTGGGTCACCTCTGTCTGTTTTGCCCATTTAAGACTCTTTTAAGACTGGAAGAGGTGGCTTATCATGGCAGACATGCTGGGGAAATCTGGCAACTGAAATACAGCCTAGAACTCAGATTTTCTTAGGCAGACCTAACCACAGCATGGCTCTGAACTGAGCTGGTCTATACCTTATTTCTCGTTATTTAGTATTGGTTATATTCATATTCTACCTTTCCTTTGACATATCCAAGGCAGGCAGATATGGCTTCTCCTTTCAACAGCACTTCCATGAGGTAGATGAAAGTTCAAGGACAGCCCATGGGTTTTATGGCACTGTGGGAACTTGAACCCAGATCAGCAAAGTCCCAGTCCAACATTTCTATCTATGACAACAGACCAACTCTTTCACACCCCATTCATCCACAAACCTCTCTGGTGATCTTGGGCCAATTACCTCTTCCATCTACCCTACTTTATGTATTTATTTACAAAAACATTTACCCAGCCCACTACCAGCATACAATAATATATTAAAACTACTTTAATTATGACTGTATGCTGTCAAGTCAATTCTGACTTACAGTGAACATTTTCCGGTTTTTCTAGATAAAGAATATTCAGGAGCAGTTTACCATTGCTTTCTTCTGGGGTACCCTGGGACTGTGCAGCTTGCCCGAGGCCACACAGGTTGGCTCTATTCACAGGAGGGAGTCAAACTCCCAACCTCTGGCTCCAAGGCCAGATGCCTGAACCACTGAGCTATCCAACTTTACAAGCTAAGAAATATGTACTTGAACTTCTTGAGGAAAGGCAAACAAGTAACAATGCAGAAGTTCAGAACTATCCATCCACACTCCATGCGGTGCTCCTTCCATGAGTTACCATTCTGGCCTTACCATCATTTGACCACCTAGAGCCAATAATACGAATCCTTGGCAAACTAGTCAACTGCCTGCCTGGTAGCTGGCCAAATGTGAAGCAGAGTCATTGGGCTATTGCAATAACTGCCTGATCAATGGTCCCCTACCAGAAATCCATCCCCTTCCAAATAGGCTCTATGAAACAGTGGCAAGAAAGGCGTGGTTTGTCCACTGGACTTGAGAGGAAATGCAGGATTGAGTCCCTGAAACTCTTTGGGTGACCTTGGCAGAGTTACACTCCTTAATCCTAATCTACTTTGCAGGTCCAGTTTGAGGATAAAGTAGGGAAGAGACATCAATAAGTCCTTAAACCCACCGGAAGAAAGGCAAGCTATACCGGTAACCAACTTACAAACAAAGAATGCTAAATTCTGGATGCAAGTTGTATGGGTTCGGCTGCACAAAGGTGCCAGCAAATCCATACCTTGCAGTACCTCCCTGCACAAAAATCAAACAAATTCTAAAAGTCGGCTTCATCCCCATGACAACTCACATTAAGAGGAGTTCCCCTCTTATGGTTTATATGGGATGTATTTGCAGAACTGCCAACCTAGCAGTTCGAAAGCATGTAAATGCAAGTAGATAAATAGGTACTGCCGTAAAAAAGCAAGAAGGTAAACAGTGTTCCATGTACAGAAATGCGTTCAGCCAGGCCTGCCACTCTGCTTAAAAACCTCCAAAAGAGGAGACTCCACCACCCTCCGTGGCAGCATATTCCACTGCCGAACAGCTCTAACTGTCATGAAGTTCTTCCTAATGTTCAAATGGAATCTCTTTTCCTGTAGTTTGAGACCATTGCCCCATGTCCTAGTCTCTGAAGTCAAGGAACACAAACCAGTCCCTTATTCAATGTGACATCCTTTCAAATATTTAAACATAGCAATCATATCCCCTCCCAGCCTTCTTTTTTTAAGGCTAAATATTCCCAGCTCCCTAAACTCCTCCTCGTAAGGCATTTCTTCCAGATCCTCAGTCATCTTGGTCACCCTCCTCTGGACCCATTCGACATCCTTTTTAAATTGAGGCGCACAGAACTGGACACAGTGCTGCAGTTCGGGTCTGACCAGAGTGGAATAGAGTGGTACTATCACCTCCCTTGATCTAGAGTCTAGACACTAAGCAATAGAACTTCATTTCTTGAACATCTTCAGAGCCAGCACAACATTTTCTAATTAAGGGTGACACCTACTCAAGTCTGGCTCAATTATTAGAGTGTGGCTGTCATTTCAGGCAGCAGACCCACTGTACTTGTAAAATTTTCTTGGTTTATGCTGAATCAGGCATGGAATGAGGAGGGTTTTTTTTTTGGGGGGGGGAGGATGTTGTATTTTCAAAAAAAAAAAAAACCCACAAAACGTTGCATGTGAAAAGTTAGCTGAAGGTTTCGGCTTTGACATCTCCCCCAAACTTTTATTTGGAATCAGAATCACCACTTGTAATTCTTTCCCCACGCTAAACTCATTCACTTGAAGGAATCCAGGCCTTTTGGCTTCTTTCGTTTCTGTATGGTGGAATTTTATAGGCCTGCTGTGATGCAATGTTTGTGGTTTTTATTGTACGCTGACGGAACAGAACGAGCCGTCTATTTAAAACAGGGGTGTCCAAACTTTTTGGAAGAAGGGCCAGATTTGGTGAGGTGAAAATGTGTGGGGGCTGACCATTCGGCCGCATTTGGCCCCAGGGCCGGACTTTGGACAAGTCTCTATAACATGCAAGGAGACAGGGAGGATGCTGCAGCAACGGAACTGGGGGTGGGTAGGCTGGGCAGGTGGCTGGGGGTTGGGCAGAGGCAGGGAGGGCAGGCAAACTGTAAAACTGCAAGCTAACGCCTCCATTCGGTATGGGGAGGGGCCAGGTGG
The DNA here is from genome assembly GCA_023846285.1 of Phrynocephalus versicolor. NCBI lineage: Eukaryota > Metazoa > Chordata > Lepidosauria > Squamata > Agamidae > Phrynocephalus > Phrynocephalus versicolor. The sequence continues at coordinate 1,876,056 of JAHTLZ010000225.1, read as the reverse complement.
CGGGGATGCGTGACAGGCTGAGCCGGTGTGGAGAAGAAGCCACGGGCCACTCAGAATTTGAAAACGGGATGCATTTGGCCCCCGGGCCTGACTTTGGACATGCCTGATTTAAAACAAGCCAAAAGGGGAGGCTTCTGCTTCTCACCTGTGCCACGTTTCTGCAGCCTCAGTCTCTTGAGGATGTCCCCAAACTTCTCGTGCTTGCCAAGGTTGGGAAGTTTAATGTGGACGCCTGCACGGAGTCCCGTGCCAAGGTTCGATGGGCAGGTCAAGACGTAGCCAAGGTGGGAGTTCCACATGAATTCATAATTTTTGGATTTGAAGAGGTTTTCAATCTAGGCAAAAAGATAGGTCATTAGGAAGACTTCTCGGGAGAGAATAGCAGACCTTTTCCCATCACATTTACTCTGTACACACATAACAGAAGCCAGTTAGGACCATCTTTGCCCAAATAATGATGTTATATGGATGCATCTGCAAGCTGCTCACACAGAATAATGTGAGTGCAATGGTTAAATCCCAGTGCTGCAGTCAAGACCCTGCTTCAGAACCCGAGTTCACTCCCAACAGGCTCAGGTAGCTGGCTTGAGGTTGACTCACACCTTCCAACCTTCCAAGGTCAATAAACTGAGTACTCAGTTGATGGCTGGTGGAGGTATCAATGTATAGCTCAAACAATCCAATCGTAAACTGCCCAGGTGGACAGCCTTAAATGTTCTGGGAAGGTATATAAGCACATTTTGCTTTGCTTTCCCAATTTGAAAATTCCCCAATGCTTTTGATTGTGAACATGCCTTTTGATGGAGGAGGCAGGCAGGAAAGAGGAGTGCAGTAACAGAGGTATCATTAGAGAACAAAATTTGGAGTTTCGATCTCTCTCTCTCTCTCTCTCTCTCTCACACACACACACACACACACACACACACACACACACACTACAGTAATGAGAGAATTATGCCATGCACAGCTTTCTCCAGAAGCTGACTTACTTTCTGTAGCATAAATTGCTAATAATAATTATAATAAAAAGGCAGAGACCAAAAACCAGCGTCCACTGTCCTATTAGTAATCTAAACCAGAGTGCCCTCATTGATACACCTGGATTTACAAAATGGTGCATTCTGTAGGTCCGCTCTCATTTGGAACTAGAAACAGGATATTGTCTGGTGTGTGCAGGGCATGTGACTTCCAACTTAATAAGCTGCATACTTCTGCCTGCTAATTGGGGCTAGATTAAAACACAAGAATCTGCCTCGTGCTGTGTGCCGGACCAATGGCTTGCCTAACTCCATACTGCCAACTCTGACTGGCAGCAGCCTTGCTTTGCTTCTGAAATTAGACAACCGTGATCAGGCTGACTGCAAAAATTTTGCTGTTGAGGGACTGAGCCCATTACTACAAGAGGAAACTAAAATAAGTCTATGCCATAACATTTGAAATGTAGTAATCTCTCGCAATTTTTTGTTCTAGTGTTGAGAATAAGAGTTGTAATTACATGCCACCATCATGTCTGACTTAAGGCAACCTTTCCAAGATTCTATAGGCACAAAGCACTCAGAAGGAGCTTATAATTCCCCCCCTTTCCTGAAGCATTCGGGAACCATTTTGCTTCAAGGTCGCTTTTTTTTTTTTTTTTTGGCTTCTTTCCTACAAGGCATAGTGGAGAACTGAACTCCATAGGCAGGGGATCCAGATCACTGAGCTGCAGGGCCATCAGAACCAGAAACTCTGAACATAGTGTGCATTTAAATCCAACGCTCCTGCTAACATCTGCCTTGTGCTGTTTAGCATCTGCAAACAGGGTGGACAGAGGCGTAGCCAGGATTTGGAGCACCAGGGGGGAAAGTTCATTTTTGCACCCTTCCTGCTGCTGCTCCCCCCCCCCCACATAGCACCCACCCAGCAACGGGGGGGGGGGCAAACCCTGCGGACGTGGAGTGGGTGGCTGGGTGCGTGCTTGCGCAGGCAGATGGGCATGTGTGTGTGTGTGTGTCTGTGTGCTGTAGCGCACATGCCTTACACATCTCCTGCCACGACGAGGAAGAGGAGGAGGAGGGCATGTGACCACCGCGCTCCTGCCTGCCTGCCTGCTTCGCCGCTCACCTGGCACGCGGTGGCGGAGGGGGTACCATCACCAAGCAGGGGAGAGGAGGACTGCTGGGCGGCGGGAGGGTGCACAGCTTCCTCCTCCTGCTCCCCCAGATTGCTGCACCCAGGGTAGATATACCCTTCTGCCCCCCCCCCCCCAGCTACGCCCCTGAGGGTGGAGGAAAGTTAGGAGAGCATGCAAGCTAGTCAACTTTCTCCTCCTCAGGTGCCATTTGAGGGGGAAGCCTTCGTCACAGGACCATCCAGGCCAATGCTTTCTGTCCTCAGGTCCTGCAAAAAAAAAAAATGTTCTCGAGTGCTGCCAGGCAGGATCTGCGTCGGCTCCTTCAAGCGCACTGTACTACAACCGCTGTCGACATTGGGAATTCACAGCCACACTGAGGCAAGCCGCTGCTTTTGTTTTAGAGCCAACACTGAAGTCAGCACTTGGGATTTGAGCACTGCAGATGCTGCCCCGATTCACTCCATCCCCCTCATTCACTGGAAGCTCTCGCGTTTCTCCTCTCTCACCAATCCTATTTACCTGCGTCAAGCCAGTGCAGAAGCGGGTGAAAACTTCCTTCATATTGCCCCCTTTCTGCATGGAAATGACTCTAAGGTGGTCTTCCTCGTTAATCCAGACAAGGAAGGTCTTGTTGTCATTATGCCTGAAGAGACAAAAACCAGGAAGGGGGTTAAGTAATTCATGTTTCCTTAATCCCAGCCTCATTTTAATCTGTACTACACATACTCATACTGACTACAGTGGACCCACGTATAACAAACGGTTTGTGTAACATAAAATCTGTACAACATAAAAAATTCTGGAGATAGGGGAAATTTACTTAATTAAGAATCTTATATTGTACTGAGAAACCAGAACTAGTCCTGTGGCATCTTTAAGACTAACTGGTTTTAATTTTTCACAAGTTGCCATGCGTCCAAACATGTAATGGCAGTGATGCCATGATCCTATGAAATACCTTTTCAGAGCTTGGGAAAGTTTAGACTACATGTCCCAGAATCCCCCAGCCAGTAAATGAAGGGTAAATGAAGAGTAAGATGATCCTGTTTCCAAAATGTACCTTCTATGGATGCTTGTGTGACACATTAACCACAGCTTAGTGAACTACTGATCTACAGGCAATTTCTATCTATTTCCTGAGGGACTGTGAGGAATGTCTGTATCCCTTCACCCAGAAGGCTTTGCCAGTAAGAGAACTGCTTGACCTAGATCTAAAGCAAATTTCCTGCCCTTGACGGCTTTCCGGTTAAAACTCGCAACTTCTTTTATTGAGCGAGAAGTATTCCATGGAGACTCCTGCAATTGAGAGCAGTAAACAGAGGAAGGAGTAGGTGTCTGTTGCGTGGGGGGTGGGTGGGTTTACGAATTCACATCCTGTTTACTACTGCAAGTACACTGGCATATTACTTTGCTTATACTGTTAACTTTTATTTTCCATGCTTCTTTCAGCTGTGGAACACAGGGTTTTAAAGCCACCTCCCATCCACTCAGCGAACAGATCCAGCTTTTCTTAGTTTCAGCAAAGTGGCCATATCCTGTTTCTCCGGACCATCTCTTAGCATCCACATCCATTTACGTCCATCAGGACTCAGGTTTTGCAGCCTTACACAGAAATGTGCCAGTCCTAATAGGTGAAATTTGAGGCACGGCTGAAGACATCTGAGAACATTTCCTGCCTACTCCAATTTCTCTTCTCCATTACTTCCGTTCCAAATCAAAAAAAATATTTGCAAACCACCCCTGCTGTTTGCTCAGCTAGCCTGAAAGACCTCCAATATTGCTCCATAAAATCGCCTTTCTGGAAAAAAAAGGAGGTTCGCTTGTAAGGGAGGGTTAGGCAGAAAATGCCTATTGGAATATAATAAAGCAGAAAAAGAAAATTCGGAGAGGGTAGCCGTATTAGTCTTTTATGAATTCCAGGCAAAAATCAAAGAAAAACAAAAGACGCAAAAGACACAAAACATGAGGCACCTTGAAGACTAAAGGTTTCAATGTAACCTTTCGTGGACATGTCCACTTCTTCAAACATATAACAGCAGAAAAGGTGCACATATCTGCTGCTGGAAAAAAAAGCTTAGAAATACAAGAATCACTGGTACAGATTAAAAAGAGGACATTTTGCAAGTCTGAAAGATATAAAACAAGACAATACGGCATGCTGGAATCAAAGGGAGATATTTACATCTAGATCCTGGACAGGGGCAATTTCTCTGCCCAAACACTGCTAGAAAGGCAAACAAACGAAAACCTATAGCTGCAGGGGTCAAAAGAAGAGCTTTTTCCTCCAACCTTAACCCAGGACCCAGTTCAGGTGTCCAAAGCAGCTTGCCAAGAGGTGGCACAGGTGCACTTATAGCTCTGTCCTCCTGCTGACCATAGATTAGATGACTGATCAGTGGAGGCTGTGGCTGCAACTCCAGTTTTACTCTCTCTGTGTATCCATGCCAGGTTTTACTTTTCAGGAGCTATACAGGGTGCTGAAATTTGGAAGCGGAAGCGGATCAGCTTCTTGCTGAGCTGTATGAAAACCTGGAGCGGAATCACAGCCCCTACAGATTTGGAGTCGCCCACCGACTTCCCCTGCAATGGACAGAGCTTCTGATCAACAGGATGTTACCCTCTCAATGGGAACTCTTGTGTCCCTCAGTGGGGCAACGGTGAAAGTCTGATCTTGAAGGGCTCTTTCTATTTGCTGACTCCAGGAGCAATTCTTCAGGTAGCTGCAGCATCACATGTGCTCTATTCTAGTTGCGAGTCAACAGGCATCTCCACTGGTCTCAGCAGCTCAGCACCCATGCTTTCAAGTACAAAATCATGCCCTCACTTCCTCTACCACAAAAAAGCAACGAGTACCCATTGGCTCCCAGTTTCCATGGACACTGTATTATCCTGCCAAAGGATTGTCGCTGCCCATCATTAACCCAGAAAAATTAATGTGGTGCTTGCTGCATTTTACTTCTCAATTGTGCCCCGGATGGATAGGGAGTTGGGTGCCTTTCAACAACTCCCATAATCCCTGGCCATTGGGCAATATTGCCTGGGGCCCCGGGGAGCTGGAATTCAGAACATCTGAAGGTTACGCCAGGTGATAAGATTGGCAAGAGTGGCTTATTATGAAACACTCCAGGTCACTAAATGTGTTCATTAAGTGTTGGAAGCAGGATGAATTTTATTTCCCCAGCAATTACATACATTCCTAGAACAATTTTAATTCATAATGGCTGAAATCCTATTACTTAGTGCTTGAGTAGTTTGGGGGGGGGGGCTTGATGAGTCAACTCCTCCACCAGTTCCATGGATCTAGTAAACCTACTTGATTCGCAGCTTAGCTAAGAGTAAGCTGATTGGAATCAAAGAAAGAGTTGACTCACTCAGTCTCCAATGATTCAACGGGCCTCCTCTAGTGACATTTACTATGCTAAGTGATGGGATTTCACCAAATGATATACCATATATACTCAAATACAGTAACCCCCTGTCTATCGCGAGAGTTAGGGACCCACCCGACCCGCGATCATTGAAAATCTGTGATATGCGAATGCAGGTGGGGGGGCACAATTGTCAACATTGTGTGCCGCTTCCCAGCATCCCGGCTGGTGCGGGCGAGCGGCGGGCTATGTTTAAAAAGGGTTTTTGACCGCAGAGCCAAGTGCTTGGCTCCACAGCCGAAAGCCCTTTTAGCATAGCGCGCCTCTTACCAGCACCCCGGGGGCAAGGGGGTGGGAAGAAGCAGTACACGATACCTCCGGAGGAAAGCCCCAGGCTCCAGCTGATTGGCGCTGGGGTGGGGGAGGAAAACCTTTTGTTTCCCCACCCCAGCGCCAATCAGCTGGAGCCCAGGGTTTGGGGAAAGGGGGGAAGGTTTAAAAAGCCCCCAAACCTTTCCCCCTGTCTCTCAGGCCCTTTCCGGGTCCTGCGGTCCTGCGATATAGCAGGACCGCAGTATATGAACCACAAAAGGGCAGGGGACCACTGTAAAAGCCGAATTTTTCAGCCCTTATTTTTGGCTGAAAAAAAAATGTCCTTGGTTTATATTTGAGTGAATATAGTTACTGCACTTACGCTGCCTCCGGAGTGCTCGTCCGGCTTGGGGAGGCCAGCGGAGAGCAAGTCCTGCCCTATTCCTTGGTAGATACAGAGAGGTTGTGGTCAGCATGCCTTGAAGTTTCATGAGCTCCCCATCTGGGTACGGAGGCCCTCTTCCCAGTCTGGACGGGGTTTCCCTCCAGCTAGCATCTACGGTTCGGAATCTGGGCGTGATTCTGGACCCGGCACTCGCCATGGAAGCCCAGGTGGCCGCCGTGTCCAGATCTGCTTTCTACCACCTTCGCCAAATCACCCAGATCCGCCTGTACCTAGATGGGGACTCTCTGAGAACAGTGGTGCAAGCGCTGGTGATCTCAAGGTTGGACTACTGCAATGCTCTCTACATGGGGTTGCCCTTGACTCTCCTCCGGCGTCTGCAGCGGGTACAAAATGCGGCAGCCAGGCTGGTGGCGGGTGTGCGTCATCATGACCACATCACCCCAGTCCTTGCCCGCCTGCATTGGCTGCCCGTTGCATCCGGATCTGATTCAAGGTCCTGGTTTTAGTTTATAAAACCCTCCACGGCTTGGGCCCGGACTACCTGGCAGAGTGGATCGCCCAGCGATCAACCTCGGCCCGTCCAGTTCGGCAGTCGCGAGCGCACTCGCTCAGGGTCGCCACCCCTAGAGAAGCCAGGAAAACATCTACCCGCAATCGGGCCTTCTCGGTGGCTGGCCCTTCCCTTTGGAACAGCCTACCGAGCGAAGTGTGCTCTGCAGAGTCCCTGCCAGCCTTTCGCCGAGCATTAAAAACTCTGCTCTTTCGCAAGGCGTTTGGCAATTTAGTTTAGTTTTTTTTTTCTTTTTTCTCACCATCTATAATGCTCGCCTGACAATTTGTTGCTGCAGAGCCTGCCTGTTTTATGATGCCTAGTTGCCTTTCCTGTTTTTAAAATTTCTTGGTTTTATTGTCTGTTGGTATGCTGACTTACCTGTTAGCCGCCCAGAGTTCCCCGTGGGAAGATGGGCGGGATATAAACTCAATAAATAAATAAATAAATAAATAAATAAAATGCAAGAGTCAATTTGGAATTACTCCCGTGTTGTAGAACGGATTATTCCATTGATCCAAGTTTCATTAAAGGACCCAAAGGATTGAAAAATCAGTCATTTGAATCTAAACTTCAAATGGATCTTGGCTGTGAAAGATGCAGATTTTGCAAAGAGATCTGTTCCATGTCCAGTCAAACAAGTCCGGGCACCCTAGGCTTATACTCGAGTCACAGAGGCCGTCACTTCACGAGGCTCTTCGCTTCGCAGCGTGATTGCCTTCGCTTTGAATGCGAAGGCGATCACGTGGTCTCCCTTCGCCCCCACCCCTTTTTCCCTGTACTCACGCGGGCCGCTTTTCCGTTCGAATCGAGAATGACCTCACGAGCTCCATTCGCATTAAAACACTGATGTTCTTCCCCCGTTTCCCGCGTTCTTTGATTTTTTTAAAAAAAAAGGGACCGGTGTATCGATGCATCAATGCTTGGCTGTCATTCACGACAGAGCGTGGTTACTGTACGATCCTGTGTTTTGTTTCCTGGCATCATTGGCAGCCCCCCGCCGCCGCCGCCGCCGCCGCTACTCAGGGGGAGCCCCGCATGGCACAGCCGCCCGCCCTCCGCCGCTTGCACGCTGCCTGCCCCGGGTGCCCTGCTCTGGCCGGGCGAGGCAGCAGCGGCTCCTCCTGCGCCCGCCGCCGCCGCCGCCGCCGCCGCTTCTACTTGAGCGAGGAAGTAACAGCGCAAAGCGATGAAACAATATAGCGATGCATCGATATCCCTGTTTGAATATTTTTTAAAAAAACTTGAAATAAAAGCCAAAAACTGAGACCACACGTGGCGCTGGGTGCGAAGCGAGATGCGAAGCGAAGAGATTCCCGTCCTCCGCCAGGGGCATCACTTGCCCCGGTTGGAGCACGCTAAAGGGGGCGTGGTCGGGGTGACGTCGCAGCCAAAAGGGAGGAGCGTGCGGACTGAAGCGGTCGGTTCGCACGCAAATGACGGCTTACCGCGAAGCGAGCGGCTCGTGAAGTGACGGCCTAAGTTTTTTCCAGTTTTCTTGGGGAAAATTAGGTGCCTCGGCTTATATTCGGGTCGGCTTATACTCAAGTATATACGGTAACAAAGTAATTATCAGCTATAATATGTTAACATGTTTTTATTGATTAACAAGCATCAAGAAGAGGAATCCCAGGGTTGATCTGGCAACTGTTAGTCAAGTACTGGTTGTGTAATTAACACATCAGATGAGCAGTGAGTATACAGCTGCCAAAGGGTATTTGTACGCGACCCCTAAACTCCGCCGCAAATGGCTCCCAGCTCCGGAGCTTAAAATTGTTTCCCTACCAGCTCCGGAGTTTACAGAAAATTAAGTGCGGCCACGCACACCTAAGCATGTCCCAGCGCACTTTTCAGGTACCTGCTCTTGGAGGGTGATAAATCCCAGATCCGGATGTAAAGCAGTGAATGCCTGGCTCTCCTCGCTTCTGTTTGTTGTTGTTTTTTTGCCTCCCGCCCCTTTAAGAGAAGGAATCAGGACGAGGACGGGGCGGGGAGGCTTGGACCAGCAAACGGAGGTGAGCCTGCATTCTTTTGTCCCCTTTTTTCTCCCTCCCCTCACGCAGACAGGATCAAGGAAGTGCGGAGGGGTGGGGACACAGGAAGAGCAATGAACCCCCAAGATCTCTGGTCTGAATTTAAGTGGCCAGCGGATCTTAGGGGTCGTGTGAAAAGGCCCAAAGTCTTCCCCCCTCTCCCTGAGGTAAAGTGATGCACCATTGGTTACCCATTGCATCATTCTGGTATCTTCACTGAGTCTTTACTATCAATACTAGGCCAGGCTAGCTCAACTGTGCATTTACTGTGTGTTACTACAATCATTTGGAGTAGAGATGGGCACGAACCACTGCCGGTTTAAATGGTTCTGATTTGTTTACCATCCCAACAGCTTGATGTTTCAAACCCAGAGGCAGCATCTGGAGGAGGTGGGGGCAGAGAAGCCAAGGTGCTGCCTCAGCGTGAGTACCCACCAGAGGAGGCGAAGCTTTCAAGTGCCCAACACCCGTTGGGGTGATTAACTGGCACAAACTGCTGTGCCCATCTCTAAGTTGGAATCCACAATTTGTGGAGGGCTGCAACAAGAGTATTTTATCCATCAGAACTGATTCCCCCCCCCAAATGACCAAGAATCTCATGTATCATGTTATGTTCCTTTAGTAAAAGATATAGTATGGGCCAGTGTGAAATGTTTACTTTAAAATATTTAAAGATATCAAAATCCCAAGGAACTGACAGTACCAAGATTATGTTTCTAAATTACCATTTCTAGATTCCCTCAGCCAACATAGGGCCTTTTCACACGACCCCTAAGATCCGCTGGCCACTTAAATTCGGACCAGAGATCTTAGGGGTTCGTTGCTCTTCCTTCCTCCCCACCACTCCGCACTTCCTTGCTCCTGTCTGCGTGAGGGGAGGGAGGAAGAAAGAGAGGAAAAAATGCAGGCTCACCTCTGAAGCTGCCCGGAGCTCCCTCCTCCTAATTCCTTCTCTTCTGTTTGCTTTTTTCCCTCCCGACCCTTCTCTTAAAGGGGCAGGAGGCAAAAAAAAAAAAAAAAAACAGAAGCGAGGAGAGCCCCGCACTCACCAGATTAAATCCGGACCTGGGGATTTTCACCCTCCTCGAGCAGGAACAAGAAAAGTGTGCTGGGACGCACTTAGGTGGGCGTGGTCGCACTTAATTTCCTGCAAACTCCGGAGCTGGTGGGGAAACAATTGTAAGCTCCGGAGCTTGCAGCCATTTGCTGCAGAGTTTAGGGGTCGTGTACAAAGGCTCATAGCCACTGTCCAAAAAAAAAAACTTGTCCAATAAAATTTTAATTTTTTTCCAAGTTCTTTGAGGTTCACAAGACTGCGCTTCTGTCTATAGCAGGAGTATTGCTTAGCAAAACTACGACTCCCAGGATTCTTCACCCAACATGGGCTGCAGTGGCTAAAGGGGTTCGGAACTATATGACAAGAGAAAAAAGACCTGTTCCCAAATTTCTTTCGGGGAGCCATTGCATGATTTCTGTAGGGTGTTACTCACCAAATACCCCGGCCATCAGGCCAATCTCGTGCCATGCCAGAGGCCAAGAGCAAAGGAGAAACAGGCTTGTCAAACAGGAAGTGGTCATCAATCAGCTGCTGTTGCTCAGCTTCTGTCATGTTCTTCAGAGCATAGTACTTCCCATTCAGGTCTCCTTCCAGGCTAGCCAAAGCTGAAAAGAAAACACATTATGCCCTCGTGGAACTTGTTGACAATTGTTCAAAGACAGAAATAAAGAATTAAATATGTCGCTCTTTAGAGAAGAGGTGCAAACAGGCTCTTGTTCTGTCTCACGGATTATTATACCAAGGCAGCAACAAAACTCAGCTTTGCTAAGCAACAAGTGCTAGATTCCTATACAGCCTAACAAAGCTATACTATGGGGGCTCAGCTTATGTCTCAAAATATACTCACACTCCCATATGTTAGAATACACAATTTCTGGTAATGCCTTAAGGTCACTTCAGCTTGATGTTGTTGGAATTTTATTTGCAGCATTGCACAATGTCTGTAATTTGTGCAAACAAGAGGGACTTTTCTGAGCTGTGAGGATTATAAATCCATCACTAACCAATCGTTCCTTCTAGCCTTTGAATTAAAAAAAAAAGTCCCACCTCTCTGCTGAATGATTCTTTCTCCTCTCTTTTATTGGTTGGAAGCAGTTGCTTGGTTGCTGTTGATCTGTTCATTTGGCTGCTACGTATGTGTGCAGTAGAGAAAGCAGCATGCACAAATCTGTAAATTCAAATAACTACAAGTACTATGGGTCCCCCCCGCCCTACAAGTGTCCCTCGGTGAGTTACTTCGAGTTTAAGTATCAACTAATGAAAAAGGGATGGACTCTGAAGATCTTGAGCCTATTCTCCTGAGAAGTTCTGTATCTATTGTGTAGCAAAAGGAATTTTACCAGAAAATTAAACCTTTGCAACAGGTATAAATGTGGGCTTCAGCAAATTTGGTCCTGTAGACAACGTAGGGCACTTTTACACAACCCCTAACATCTGAGGCATAGGGCTCCCAGATGCAGAGCTTAAAATTGTTTTCCCACCAGCTGCGCACTTTAAACAAAATAAAGTACGAACACACCCACCTAAGCATGGCCCAGCACATTTTAAAAGTACCTGGTCTCCGGAGGTAAAAAAAATTCTGATGCGGATTGTAAAGCAGTGAGTGCCGGGCTCTCCTCACCTTCTGTTTGGCTTTTTTTTTTTGCCCCCCGCCCCTTTAAGAGACTGGAATGCTTCCGGGGCTGCTTCAACTGGCAGAGGGAGGTGAGGTTGCATTCTTTTCACCCTTTTTTTCTCCCTCCCCTCATCACAGACAGGAGCAATGGCGTGCAGAAGGGTTGGAACACAGGAAGCAGAACAAACCCCCATGATCTCTGGTCCGAATTTAAGTTCTTAGGGGCCGTGTAAAAGCACCCATAGGGTGCTGTTAATATCCTTTTCCCTCACTGTCCACAGCACAGTAATTAGCTGGCTGTTTTCAGAGGAGTTAACAGGAAGAAAGCACCCTTACCCTCTTTTGTGGCTGCCTAAATCAACACCCAAAGGTTGGAACCTAATAAATACTGCTTGTACACTGCTGTCACCAACACAATTGGAGGTGGAGGAGAGATTCTTGGGATCAAGCCAACACTTAACCAAACATGTGTACGTTTAACAGCGCTACTATTGTCCAGCTTCCACATTCAGGTACAAATTGGCGAGCTTGCAAGACCAACTTGGTCTTCTCCATGACGGCCTTCCTCAATCAACATAAGGCTGATTCCACCATCTGGAAATAACATACAGTACCTCTACGAAGACTCTCGATTCTCAGCAAATAAGCTTATTTTTGTTTTGCATCTGGTCAACTGGAAGACACCCCAGTTTTGCTTGGACACACTTAGGTTTCAGGTGCTGAGCTTCAGAAAGAACAAGCAGCAGTTCTTTAAATGTGTGACCTGACCCAGAAGTACTTTGGATCTTGAAAACATCCCTGCCTTGCAACTGCTGCTAGACATCTTAATATAATAACTCTTGAGACAACCTCGCTGGTCCCAAATATCTCATGTGAACCTCATATATTGGTTTTGGAGGGGGCGGGACTTGCACTAAATGAATTGCCAATGTCCTTCTTCAATGGTATCAGCGGAGAAGAACATGATATTTGTGCTCCTTAGCGTCAATTTTACAAAGCCAGTGTCTCAAATTTGAGAAAACAGTTCAACCCACATAGCAATTTAATGTGGGCCAACATCCTGTCTTTTCCACACTCTTCCTTATTAAATTATCTGGTTATTTCCAAGGCTTTGATAATATTCTCTCATTTCCACCACAGACTTTTAAGTGATCAGGATTGCTGAACTTTACCTTCCACTGAAAGCTTTTCAATGGCACGTCTCTCTCCTCGGCTGCAATGCGGGGGAAGGCAGAAGCCACGGATGCTCCTACCAGTTCGGACTCGCGAACTGAGGACGTAATTGGGGTCCAGATCGTCACCACCCTACAAGACAGGAGAAACTTCTTAAGTCGCCTCAGCCCAGCTGTGGAGAACGCAAGCATGCCTTGCCTTGAGTTACCTGCTCATGTCAAGTTCAGCATTTAAGGAGGGCAACCAAGTATCATTTGCACTGGCATTTGTGTTAACGCTTTTCTGCTAACGCTTCAGTAATCTCTCTCAAAGGCATATACAGTGGACCCTTGTATAACAAACAGCTTGTATAACATAAAATTTGTACAACATAAAAATTCCAGAAATAGGGGAAATTTTCTTAACATAATTGTCTATGGGGCAAATTCATACAACATAAAATTGGGATCACTCCATTTTCAATGCATTCCTATGGGAATTTGTATAAAGGAAAATTTGCTTAACATAATTTCATTTGGAACGAATTAATTCCTTTATACAAGGTACCACTGTATTATAAAATGCTACAGTAGGTACACTATTCTTAACTGGCAGTTCATGATCTCTCAGCTGCTTCGGTCTACTACCGTGACCATTTAGGATAGAACATAAGATCGTAAGAACAGCCTTGCTGGAACAGGCCACAGCCAATTCAGTCCAGCATTCTGTCTCACACAGCGGCTGACCACTTGCTTCAGGGTATTCTCAAGCAGATGTCTTCACCTGCTTAGGATTCCCTGCAAACAACATTGAGAGATATCCTGCCTCTCTCTCCAACCTGGAGGTTGTCCTTAGGCATCCATAATGATAGCTATTGATACCCCTGTTCTCCATGAACTTGTCTAATCCTTTGTTAAAGCTGTCAAGGCTGACAGCTGTCATCACTTCTTCTGGCAGGGAGTTCCATAGCCCACTGATCCTCTGAGTGAAAAAGGACTCTCTCTTATCTGTTTGAGATCTAGCACCCAAAAATATAATGGTGCCCCCTAAGTTCTAGTGTTGTGCGATATAGAAAACAGCTTTTCCTTATCTAGCTGAGGTCCTGTAGATATTCCTTTAAAAGTTTTTGATCAAGGCCAGCTCCCAGCTTAGAAGTCCTGGTTCTGATGCTGTACAGAAGACCCCATTTCAGAAGAACCTTTGGTATACCTTTGGCCTTGCAGATAAATGCAACATGAAAAGTACACATATATTTTAAGCCAACCGCAAGCCATTCCAGAGTTTTGATGTTGGCAAGACACCCAACCAAAAGGATGCTCTTGGGAATGTCTTATTTGCTACATATAAATCCTGACTTCCTATCCAAGAAGGTTAAGGTGGCATACTTGATGTCATTCTCTCTGACTTAATCCTTATAGCCACACTTTGAGATCAGGCTGTCTGTTTCTGGCCTGAGGTCTGAATCTTTCAGGTCACCGCTGCAAAACTCTTAAAACACTACACCACAGTGACTCCTGTTGGTTGGCTGGGCTTCCTGTGGTGTTCACGGGGCCAACTGTTTTGGGGTGCATTCCACAGCTTAATGCACATCGTTTTGCCTCAACTGGTTCATATATAATATTAGTCATAGCCAAGAAGTGACATTACTTTTCTTACTCCCACATCCAGCGTGAATCAGAGCACTATTTCTTATTATGCTCTTTAGGATGATATTTTATTACTACCTTCACAATGTAGGTGGTACAGAACAGGGAGAGTTAATACTGCAGCAGCGGTTAGCAGCCAAAGGGTGAGTGTAATGCTGCAGAAATCTTTTTCCCTGGAACTATACCCTACCTAAGAGGAACACCTCTCAGTAGAACTGTTCAAAATAGCTGTACCTCTGAACAGTGACGCTGAGAAGCCATTGAGACCAGAACTACAGTATTTTTTCCATGTACAAGACTGTATTTTGTCTTAAATTGTTAGACAAAATTGAGGGTCGTCTTATACAGGGAAGTAAGCCAAAGAGAGAACTGTACACTTGCAAAACTGTAATGTTGGGTTGGAAAAGTCAGGGGTGTGTGTCTTACAGGTAGGAAAAATGCGGGTATGTGGTTTTTCCAGACTACAACCTCCAGAATCCTCCAGCCCCAACTGGGGGATTAGAGGAGTGGTTGTGTTTGCTTTTGGCTTTAAGCCGCTTTTCAAACCTCTGGTCTGCAGGAATAATCCTTCCCAGGAAGGAACAGCAAAGGTTTCAATGTTTACATCCTGCAAAGACATACTATTGCAACTTTTAAATGGCGTGGACTCCACCTTGCAGTCTCAAGGGGGTTCGTCTTGAGATTTCTCAGGGAGAAACCTGGGGATGCAGTAGCAAAAAAATAATGTTGCTGGCCACTTGTTTGATGGCCAAGGTCTTCTCTACCTGCTTTCCCCACAGAACTAAGCATCCTGGCCTAAGCTGAGCCCTATGATCAGCCAAGGTATATGTCCCACTACCGCCGCATCTTCTAGACAGCAAAGACCATTTGGCAGAGGCATGCTACAGAGTGGTCCCCCACCCTTTCGCGGTTCATATACTGCGGTCCCGCTATATTGCAGGATTGCAGTATATGAAAAAAGGCCCCTTTTCGTAGGGGGGGGGGGAAGGCCTGTTTCAGGCCTCCCGTACTTACCCCAGGACTGACACTGCCCCAAACAGGCCTGTAAGGGCCTTCCCGGGCCTTCTGAAAGCTCCAAAAGGGCTTTCCTGC
>JAHTLZ010000225.1:1832889-1851140 GCA_023846285.1 Phrynocephalus versicolor | reverse complement strand
AAGCTGTTTGGATGAGCAGCGAAACGTTTCTATCTCTCAAAAAAGAAGTCCAGTAGCCATGACTCAACTTCCAGACACTGTACAGTACTGTAAAGTGAATAAGATTTAAAAAAAAACCTAGATGACATTCTCCTAATACCAGGCCACTTCAACTTATAAGACTGAGCATGCAAACCGTAGTACATGCTAGGCAGCAGGAACTTTAAAAATGAAACATTGCAGTACATTCCTGCCCAGGTTCCTCAGGGTGCTGATGGAGGAAGTTATTTGGAGAGGAAGTTTAAGAAGCAGACTGAAAAAACAGGCTTTCTTTAAAGGGTAAAGAAAACTAGGTTTGCATTAAAACATGGAATGATAATCGTCCAGAAATGGGGATATTTTGCCGCAGATCTTCCATAAACATTTTCTCAGGTTTTCTGAGACCGAGACGTCTTCTCAAATGAGTTTTCAAAGTGGGAATCAGTTCTGCATCTGTAGCAATCAGAACTTTTTGACTTGTCAGTCAGGACACTTTTAGCTGACTCTTAGGGCGCTTTTACACAACTCCTAAGATCCGCTGGCAACTTAAATTCGGACCAGAGATCTTGGGGGTTTGTCGCTCTTCCTGTGTTCCCACCCCTCCGCACTTCCTTGCTCCTGTCTGTGTGAGGGGAGGGAGAAAAAAAGGGAGAAAAGAATGCAGGCTCACCTCCTCTCTGCCCTTGGGAGCTGCCCCGGGAAGTATTCCAGTCTCTTAAAGGGGCAGGGGGCAAAAAAACCCCAAACAGAAGGCAGGAGAGCCCGGCACTCACTGCCTTGCAATCCGCATCAGAAATTTTTCACCTTCGGAGACTAGGTACTTGGAAAATGTGCTGGGACGTGCTTAGGTGGGCGTGGTCGTACTTAATTTTTTTATATAGTCCAGAGCTGGTGGGAAAACAATTTTAAGCTCCGCATCTGGGAGCCCTTTGCCTCGGATTTTAGGGGTCGTGCAAAAGTGCCCTTCATTAACTTCTTAACTCCTTCCTGGCCAAACAGCCTTACCAGAATCATGCTTCCAAGAAATCATGTGCTCAGATGTAAAAATGGAGACGCAAAAAAGAATATTTTTTTAAAAAAATACAAATAACAAAAATATTTAAATATACTGTATATAATTAAAGAACACACAACAATTGTTTAAGCTTGTTTAAATCCAACCTAATTTGCCAGTGCAACTTAAGTCAGACTCGACAGTGAGTCACGACTCACAAGTCCCCATCCCTGATTTTGACTTTGCTTTCAAGTAGCAATCTTTGCTAACTCCAAGGCTCCCCTTTTTATTTCGAAAGATGGGACATCTTTTGGAAAACACACAAGCAATATATTTGCAGAGTACGAGTATGGAAACTGGAAGACAGCTTTCTAATCTGCATTCTTGAGAAAAGTCACAGCAACATTAGTTTACATATCAAAGGAGTCTGAATGTTTATGATACTCAGGGCAGCAGTCAAAATAGTCTGTAGCAGTGGTGATGAATCTTCAGCACTCCAGATGTTTTGGACCACAACTCCCACAGTCCTTTGTCAGTGGCAGTCTAGGCTTGGAATTCTGGGAACTGTGGTCCAAAACATCAGGAGTGCCAAAGGTTCACCACCACTGGATAGGATACCCTCTTGTGCTCACAACCATTCACAAAGATAGAGCAGCCAAAATCCCAGAACCTGATAAAAACTTATTTTAAATGACTGCTATCTTATTCATGGGATAAATGATACCACGACTTGCCTTGGCTCACTATGCTGGATCCCAGAACCATGTGTACTCATGAAAGATTCAAATAATTATTAATCCTAGACAGCATCCCACTTCCCTAGCTAACAAAAGCAGATGTTTTCTAAATTTAGTGGATCTTAATTGTTTTTTGAAGGAAATGTCATCTCCCAAACTTTCATTAAAAGGCCATTTTTAAAAAAAGCATGCTGCTTATATACCACTCCATAGTGCTTAAAGCATTTTCTGGTCTGTTTACAAGTAATAATGTAGGCTACCCATTCTTGCCCCACACAGCAAGGTGGGTACTCATTTTACCAACCTTGGAAGGACGGAAGGCTGAGTGAACCTTGAGCCGGCTGCCTGGAATTCGACCCCAGGTTGTGAATACAGTGGTAGCTGCAGTGCAGCAGTATAACCACGCTGCCACAAGGCTCACAATTGTGTGGCATTGTGTTCTTGAATAGAAAATCCATTTTCCCTTTCTTACTCGAAAGACTCCGGCTAAGGTCAAAGAGGACAGGGACCTCTGAGGTGAGTGACAGATGGTGTCCTCATCCATGCTAATCAAAAGGTGTTAGCCTTTTGACCCTGTGAACTCGAGCTTCTCCTATGCTCCAGGGAGTAAGTAGAAAACCTAGAGCTGAACCCATCTCCTGCTCGTGCGTCTTTCTATAGGGAAAAACATCCCTTGCAGTTGTATTTCCCATCTCTTGTGGTTGCAGTTACTAAAGGAGCAGAAGTTCTCAGTTAGGGGGAAAAGAGCCCAGCCATGTTCCAATCACAGTCATGGTAATAATAATAACTCTAACAAGTAGGAAGGGGTCTAAATTCTTCCCTCCACTCTTAGGCTGTGCACACAAACCCACTGTCTCATTAGCACAGCTCCCGCTAAGATAATTCCCCTTAATTCCGGCCTTAAAGGTCCCACGAGGTTACCTCCCATGAACTTTAGCTTATTCTAGGGCAGGGGTGTGAAGCATGTGGCTTTCTGGTGACTGGCGAGTTGCAAAGCTCTTTGGCGAGGCGGATGGCAAGGGATGATGGAAACCGGAGTCCAATCATGTCTGGGAGACTACAGATTCCCTTCCTCTGGTTTGGAATGTAGCATGAGGCTCCAGGTGCCATCACCTGTTCCTTCTTGCCTTTTGCCAACTTCACAGCTTGGTATCATGGCCTTGTAGGCTACCGGTCAGAGAATCCCCCCAGCCAGCATGGCCACTGGGATTGGTAGTCCAAAAGGGGGAAAAAGGACGCTGGCCAAGCTCTGGTCAGCCTTGACTTCTTTGTGCAATTGAGAGTGTGCTTATTTACGGGTTATGTGTATGATATGGAAGTTGTACCCATCGGGATAGGACAGTGTTGCACAGAATCATAAGAATTGTGGAGAGTATTATGGGCTGTTCACTCCCCACCCTAGAACAAATTAATACTACCAGGTGTCACTGTAAAGCATTAGATATATTAGGAGATCCATCATATCCTGGTCACCGCCTCTTCGAGTTGCTGCTATCAGGACGGAGATATAGAGTACTGAGGGTGAGAACAAACTGTCTCAAAATTAGCTTCTTTTTTAGAGCAATATTGGCTTTAAATGGAAATTCTGGACTTTGAAGTCAGCTTATTTTATATGTCATATTTTATGTGTTGAAGCTGTTTTTACATCTATGTGGAATGTTTTATATGAGTTGAATATAGCAACCGTGAAATTTCGTTGTTCCTGCAAGGGGGCAAGGACAATAAAGATTCCTATTCCTATTTCCTATTTGTGTCAACTGTGTGTATCTGCATCTTTATAACACACCCAGTGTGTGACACTGACTTCTTCTCCTTTGCTTACATGGCAGCAGAGAAATCTTCACCTGCCTAATTGCTGGTTAAGAGCTGGTGGCTGAAATTACACAGCCAGGGTCAGGAAAAACAACAAAAATGATCCTCTTAATTATTACTGCTTCTAAGCAATCACCCTTCTGTCTGGAAAGCAACTGGAAATGAAGCATGCTACCTCAAAAGGTGCAGTTGTGGGAACTCCATTTTTCTGCAGGGCAAAGAAGGAAGGGGGGGGGAAGAGGCAGTGGCCACCTCCATTTAAGATCTGAAAGGTAAGCAGACATTCCAAAGAGGCAATTGCTCAAGCGTGGAGGTAGGATGATGTAGATGATGCGTTTTGTGCGATTTCTGTCTCTCTCATATATTATAAAAAAGCACAGGGAGGAGGCAGAGGCCTCAGCTGCCTGAAAGGAGAGACTGACCCAGCTTGTGCCTTAATTAATTAATGATTTGCCACTCATGGTAAATTTCCTGGGTTTTATTTATTTATTTATTTATTTATTTATTTATTTATTTTTATTTTAAGATTTATATACCGCCTGCTTCCCAAAGGGAACTTCTGGGGGTAAAGTACCTATTAGAGATGGGCACGAAACGAACAATTTTTTGTTTCCGTTTCCGTTTTTTCGTTTCGTTACGCAACGAAACGACAAACGAATTTTGTCTCTAAAATGAAACGAAACGAACAGAAACACTGGAAATTTTGTCATGCGTTTCATTTTCGTTACGGCTTTAAATGCTTAAAAAAAATCACAAAAAATTGAAATAAATGATAACAAAATGGTAATGAAACGAACGAAAACGAAAACAATTTCCCCCAAAAAATTCACGAAAAACAGAAACGAACCGAAACGGACCCCCTAAACGACAAACAACAAACGAAACACCATTTTTTTGATTCGTGCCCATCTATAGTACCTATAGTCAGAAGTGGCTGACTTCTCCGTGTGTGATGACATCATACAACTTGCCCAAAGTTCCCTCAACTAGCCACATAACCCCATCAGGCATGCACCCTCTGGGTGATCTTCTTTGGCCCCTCTCTTGGGAGGTACAGCAAGTATTCACACTCCCAGAAACATAAAGCACAATGAGAAATACCATCTGCTGCAGGTTATCCTTCAAGGAAAAGTGTGACCCGGAGTGTAGAAGAGCATTCTGGCTTAAGAACTTAAGGCAATAGTCCACAGTGAGCACAGCTGCTCTGTTTAGAACAGCTTTACATAGAAACCAGTTCCTGCTACTGATTGCCAACGTTCTATGTGGACATGGGCACTTGAAGAAGAAGCCAAGGGTGCTCCCATGAGACATGACGCTGAACCCCTACAGATCTAGATGTTACCTTTTTGACTGCATCTCCCAGCATCCTGGGCCAATATGGCCATGGGTGATCCCAGGTGTTGTAGATAAGTAATGTTTCAAGGCCTTTTAAAATTCTACGCTTAGCTCCCTTGACCAAGCTTGCTGAAGACATCAGAGGTTTATCCACAAGCAGTCATCTGGCTGGTTGATTTTGGGCTCTGGAGGTGACACTTGTACCCTGAATTGTGTTAAGAAAAAGATGCTGCCTAATCTTGTTGGGGATATCTAAAGGCAGTGATATGCATCACTAGGGCGGTCCCACTCGTTCTGCCGAGGCCCCAGATCTCTGCCCCTAGCTCTTACTTTGATGACACCTATATACTCACAGCAAAAAGTGGCCACCTTGCAGCGTCCTTGAGAACATCAGCAGTTGCTAGGTCTCACCTGCTCCCTCTTACGTCAACCTTCACCAGCTTCCCTGGTGAGTTAGTTACAGTGTCTTGTGTACTTGAGTCCACTGTTTCAAATGTAATGGACACGTAGCTGCTTTTTCCTGGTTCCTTTCCTGAGAGGAGACCTATTCGCTTTAACCCCTCACCCTTTTGAGTCTGCTAATAATAGCTGCTGGATAGGAGATCGCTTTATATATCACACTTGTGCTGAATTATACAGCAGATCAGCTTGAATTATAGAGCAGAAAGCAAGTTTGCAACCAGATACCAAGCCTGTACGTAATTGCTGCAAATATGTAGATAGGGGGATGGGGTGGGGAGATGCCTAGAGATGTTACTTGGGGACCATGTTATTAGTGTCCCTGGCGTCTTCATTACAAATGCTGTGAAGTAAATAAGTCTGATAGGAAAGAGGTACAGTGGACCCTTGTATAACAAACAGCTTGTATAACATAAAATTTGTACAACATAAAAAATTCCGGAGATAGGGGAATTTTGCTCAACATAGTCGCCTATGGGGAGAATCCGTACAACATAAAATGGGAATTCCTATGGGAATTTGTATAAAGGAAAATTTACTTAACATAATTTCATTTGGAACTAATTAATTCCTTTATACAAGGTGCCACTGTATTGGTTACACTTCTGGAATGGTCCAGGAGAATCTAGCAGCTCATCCTTATTAATGGCGCTAGGCATTAATTGATGGCTAATCAATGGGCTCAGACACACTGCCTAACATTGTACAGAAGGAGGCTGTGTAACAACCTTGTCAGACATGCCCTTATTCACAGCATTGGCCAGAGATTAATGTGAACAGAATAACATGTTTCAGCTTTTTAAGTCTCCACAGAGTCTTCACCTGTACTAAGTCAGAATATGGATCTACCTAATTCAATAGTCTACATTATCAGTTGGCAAAGATTAATCAGGAATTAATGACTCCTCTACACATGCTTCTGTTGCTTGTAGGCTAAAGGATTCTTGGAATTGTAGTGTAAAATAAGAAACCTTCTCAGGCCCTGAGCCAGTGATAATGGACCTAGGTATTGGAGTTTTTACAACCTCACATGCAGCTTTTAGTAGGTGTGGCTGGGAGGACTTCTCTGGGTTAGGGTGACTGTCAATCTATCCAGCAACCAATTATTCCCTTCTGCTTCTGAATTTGAAGAGAGCCCCGCCTCTATGCTCATTTTTTTCTTTTTCTTTTGCCTATTGGAAATGGTCAGTGAGTCTGTTGAGGTTGGTTGTTGACGGCAGACATGTTTGTCAGCTTGCTGTTCGATCTGTTCTATTGTCAGTAATGAAACCTTTTACTCTTTCTCTCCCTAATTGTTTCAGAGTGGGTTACTGAAGTGCCAGTTAAAGAGAAAGAGGGGTGGACTAATCTGAGGAACTTGAAGCTATTCCACTCTGTGAATCCCTGCACTACTTCGTGCAGCCAGAAGACTTTAACCAGAAATTCAAAACTCTGCAACACTGGGTTGGATCAGGAGGAGCAGAGCATGGCTTCCCGGCCATTGGGGGACTGGAACTCCCAGCTTTCCTCAGCAAAATGTTGTGTGTGTGTTGTGTCATTACATTTGTGACTGACTCTTTGTGACCCCATGTCCATGGAGTTTTCTTGGCAGGAATACCGGAGTGGTTTGCCAGTTCCTACTCCAGGCACCTACAGCACCTAGTATTCCCTGGTGGTCTCCTATCCAAGTACTAACCAGGGCTGACCCTGCTTAGCTTCTGAAATCAGGCAAGATTGGATGTGGTTAGGGCATCTAGGCAGCTCAGCACTATGTTGGCTATAGTTAATGGGAATTGCTGTCCAAAAATAATCTGGCTGGGTGTAGTTTTTCCACTCCTGTCCTGCATCCAATGTTGATCTTCTTTAGCTGTTTGGATGCTGTGGCACAAAGCACAGGAGAAGTCCCATGCTGGGTCAGGCCAAAAGCGATCCATTCCAATATCCTGTTTGCAGAATAGATTAACAAGGGGGTCCTAGATAAAATCAAGTCTGGGGTATCTCTGGGGAGGCCAGTTGAGGGCAGGATATTTTGGAGGTCGCTCATTCATACGGTCACCGTAAGCCAGAGGCAACGTGACAGCACACAGCAGCAACAAGAAACATGGATGCAGGAATGAACTGTTTCTATGCATCCAAGCATTTCCCTCATTACCACAAAGTATTTATACAATTCATTTTGTAGTGGTGGCAGTAGGATGATTTGCTGCTTCCTGGGGATAACCGATTTTCGTTTCTTAAAAAAAGTATCTGGTGTGTAGAAACTGACAAAATGAAGCTTTTCCTGGCACAGAGATCAAGTGACGGAGAAGGCTACACCTTAATAACATCGGCAGGTCGGGGTGCATCCAGGAGTAGATCTAACACAAATAAAATAAAATGAATGGGAATGAAAAGGTGGCAACTAGAATTGCAGCCTCTGCAACCTGTCTCTGCAGGTGTGTAATTTGTGACTTGATGGACAGGAATGAGCCAGTTCCAACAATGAAGATGTAATCACTTGTTGACTGTGGCAGGAACAAGGCAGAGAGTCATGAAGTCCTTTGAAAACGTGGCCACTCTGCTAGTAAGCTTACGTCAGCTGTGCTTTGCACTCTGGAATGTACAAACCAGCTTAAGGCCGTAAGAGCCTCCTCCTGACCCTAAAGGGCACACACCACGACCAACCGGATGTCTCTGGAAAGGTCAGAACCAAGCAAGGAGCACGGCAGTGCCCTCCCACTCATCTCCTCTAGCAACCAGTTTACACCGGTATGTTACCTCTGCCACTGAGGTGACTACATAGACATCATGCGGAGTCCTGAGGGAGAGCCTTCCCCTTGCGTGCATGTGACTGACCCTGTGGAAAGCTGCTTATGGCGATGGCCATGGCTGCTTCCTGTGGAAAAGGATCCCACACCTTAACTAGGTGTTCTGCAAATAAGGCCTTGTAGAATTTGAATCTCCTACAGTCCCCTGAATATCTTCTGAGACAGAGAGAAATCCTTACCGCCTCTATGTTGTACATATTTTTATTAATGTTTTATTTCATAGATATATAGAATCATAGACCCCGTCCAACCCCCTGCCATGCAGGAACCCCCATCACAGGACTCCCGACAGATGGCCATCCAGCTTCTGCTTAAAATCCTCCAAAGAAGGAGACTCCACCACCCTCCGTGGCAGCATATTCCATTGCCGAGCAGCTCTAACCATCATGAAGTTCTTCCGAATGTTCAAATGGAATCTCTTTTCCTGTAGTTTGAAACCACTGCCCTGAGTCCTAGTCTCTGAAGCCATGGAAAACAAACCTGTTTCCTCTTCAATATGACATCCTTTCAAATATTTTAATATAGCTATCATATTCCCCCCTCAGCCTTCTTTTTGAAAGGCTAAACATTCCCAGTTCCCTAAGCCATTCCTCATAAGACATTTCTTCCAGACCTTCAACCATCCTGGTTTCCCTCCGCTGTACCCTCTTGAGGTTGTCAACTTCCTTTTTAAATTGAGGTGGGCAGAACTGGACACAGTATTCCACGTGGGGTCTGACCAGAGCAGAATAGAATTGTACTATTTATTTTATTTTATTTTATTTTATTTTACAGTATTTTTGCCCTGCTTTTCTCCTTGGAAAAGGACCCAATGTGGCTTACAGTAATGAGGGACAATATACAGTTCAATACACTTAAGACATATCCAAGTAATTGAGAGCAGGGAATTGAGGGACATCTTAGAGCAGGCATGTCCAAGCTTTGGCCCTCCTGATGTTTTGGACCACAAATCCCAGAATTCTAAGCTTAGATTGCCAATGACAAAGGACAATGGGAGTTGTGGTCCAAAACATCTGGAGGGCCAAAGTTTGGACATGCCTGTCTTAGAGCATTAAAAGACAAAATTACATTAAAGCTACAAGAGGACAAAGCAGTTAAAAAGAGAGTGAAAAATTCCACAAGTTATGAGTGAGGTTAATTAACAATTGGAAACATAGTGACAATAAAATCACAAAATATATAAACACAATGTCTATGTGATCATGTACGGTAGATTCATATAAAGGCCACATAATACTGTGTTTCCCCGAAAATAAGACACGGTCTTATATTTATTTTTTCTCAAGAAGACACACTAGGACTTATTTTCAGGGGATGTCTTACTTTTATTAAGTATAATATGCTTGAATGTCAGCCCTGCACACAACCATAGCCACGCCCATCACTAGGTTTTATTATCAGGGTAGGGCTTATATTTAACAAATGCATAGAAATCCTGCTAGGGCTTATTTTGGGGGGAGGTCTTATTTTCAGGGAAACAGGGTAGGTAGTCCATCATTCAGGAAAAGCTTGCCTGAAGAAAAAGATCTTTGCCTTTCTCTGATGCAAGCCATCAGAGATGGGGTACTTCCCCTGATCTATTCTAGACACTATGCTTCTGTTGATGCAACCAAGAATTGCATTGGCTTTACCGGCCGCAGCATCACACTACTGACTCATGTTCAGTTTGTGGTCCACCAACACCAGTAGGGATGTATGGAAGTGAGAGCTGGACTATAAAGAAGGCTGATCGCCGCAGAATCGATGCTTTTGAGCTGTGGTGCTGGAGGAGAGTGTTGAGAGTCCCCTGGACTGCAAGGAGATCAAACCTATCCATCTTGAAAGAAATCAACCCCGAATGTTCACTGGAAGGACAGATTTTGAAGCTGAGACTCCAGTACTTTGGCCACCTCATGAGAAGAGAAGACTTATTGGAAAAGTCCCTGATGCTGGGAAAAATTGAAGGCAAAAGGAAAAGAGGACGACAGAGAATGAGATGGTTGGACGGTGTCATCGATGCAACCAAAATGAATTTGACAAAGTGAGGCAGTGGAGGATAGGAAGGCCTGGCGAGCTCTGGTCCATCGGGTCACGAAGAGTCGGACACGACAGAATGACTGAACAACAACAACAAGACTCCCAAATCCCTTTCACAGGTACTATTTTCCAGCCAGTTATCTCCCATCCTATACAGTATCTGTGCAATTCATTCTTTTTACCTAGATGCAGCACCCTACATTTTTCTGTGTTGAAACCCATTCCGTTAGCTTTGGCCTAGCATTCTAATCTGTCAAGGTCATTTTTGGATTCTCATCTTCTAGGGAATTAGCAACCCCTCCCAATTTGGTATCATCTGCAAATTTAATTAGCATACTCTCTATTCCTTCCTCCAAGTCATTAATAAAGATATTGAACAGCACCGGACCCAGAACAGAACCCTGGGGCACCCCACTGGTCCCATCTCTCCAAGCTGAAGAGATGCTGTTTATGATCACCCTTTGGGGGCAATCAGTCAACCAATTACAAATCCACCTAACGGTAGCACTATCTATCCCACTTTCTACTAACTTCTTTGCAAGAATACCATGGGGAACCTTATCAAAGGCCTTACTGAAGTCCAGATAAGCAATAGCCACAACATTCCCCTTATATAGGGGATAGGGACAGGGTAATTGGAAAGGGGAAGAGGGGGAAGGTTGGCATGAAAATACATCCTTTTTGTAATAATCACTTATTCATTGCTATACCTTCTACCCTCAATAGTCCTTGCTGCTTTCTATTTGTCTTTTACAGCTTTATATATTTCCATGTGGTTGTCCAAGCTTATCTTGCATCCACTTGTTTACTGGTTCCCAAATTTTCTTTGCTCTTTGCACTGTTCGGTCTTTTAAGATATCTGTTAAAATGTCAATTTCTGCAACGTCCAAAATCTTTTTTTAAAGTTCTTCTTTCTTGGGGACAACTGGATTCTTCCAATCTCTTGCATATAATATCCTTGCTGCAGTCACTATATTACATATTACATGTTATATTACATTTTTCTTCTTTACCTCTGCCAGTTCTGGTAGAATAAAAGCTGTGCATAGTTTTTAACTACTTTGATCTTTTTCTGTACTTACTGCCTTTTTTTCTCCTAAGTGAAACAGATCTCAGTATTTTCACTGTCTTTCCTGGAAGGACCTCTGTGGTTTCAATAGTTATGTATGAGCGAAATGACAGTGTGAAACCCATGCAGTGCCATGATGCTGAATTTCTCCCCTCATAAATTTTACCTGAGGTGGGCCAGTGAAGGCTGTTTTTTTTTCCTCTGGAGCCCATAGAATGGAAATAAGTTGGAAATAAGATTTGGCACCCAGGCTTTCCCTAGCTAGGTAAACTATGTTCCATCAACAAGTCAGTGAGATAAAAATGGGGTAAGAATGTGGAGAGGCAATGCTCTCTTTTCATTACCCAGGGTCCTTTCTCTCTGTTTGAACTGCATTAATGGCAGCAGTGTGAGAAAAGCACAGAGTATAAAAGAACATAAGAACATAAGAAGAGCCATGCTGGATCAAGCCAAAGGCCCATCTAGTCCAGCTTCCTGTATCTCACAGTGCCCCACCAAATGTGTCTGGGAGTGCACGAGACTAGATATCTGTCTTCTGATACCACTCCCCTGCATCTGGCCCTTGAAGTACCCCGGTTTTAAGCCTGGAGATTACACATCTCCATCATGGTTTGTGACCTATGATGGACTTTTCCTCCAGGAATCTGTCCAATCCCCTTTTGAAGGCATCCAGGCCAGAGGCCATCACCACATCCTGTGGCAGGGAGTTCCACAGACTAACAACACCCAGGGTAAAAAAAAATTCTTTTGTCTGTTCTCACTCTCCCAGCCCTCAATTTGAGTGGATGTCCCCTAGTTCTGGTATTTTGGGAGAGGGAGAAGAGCATTCCTCTATCCACTTTACTCATGCCCTGCATTATTTTGTACGTAGTAATAATGATCTTGTACAGTTTTGTGTGCACTTTGGGGTTTGTTTTTAAGACAGGTTCACTGTTAGCAATTCTGAGATTGTCATCAAGTCAGCACAGTGGGATGGTTTTGAAGGTAACGGCAAGCGGTTGTTTTGAACCTTGTATATAGAGTGGTAAAACCAGAAAAAAATGTGAAACCACATTTTTTTCACTCTAAAAGGTGTGATATGGATCAGTTTTTGGAGAGATACAGGGCTTTCATGTATATTACAGTTTCTCCTTTTAGATGAGAGATGGGGGTGGGTGGGATGGAAGTATGAATTCTTTGCATTGGCTTGTGAAGGACAAATGTCAGCTATTACAAATGTCCCCATTCATAAATGGTTAGCCGGGTTTTTAGTAGCCTTGCTAAAAGGGGGGGAAGGGCATAGTAACATTATGGGAGCAGTCACAGTTTGCATCCACAGTGTTGTCCTTGATGGGAATGTGTCTTCCACTTTAATTTGTTTTGAATGCTGTGAATTTGTGGACTCCAGTTTCTTAACAAACTCCATAAGAACAATTATGCCTAGTTAAAAATATTATTGCCATGTAGCACATGCATATCTTTTATGTATCATCGCATTCTGTCTGCAGACAGGCTTGGCTTGTTTTTCCGTTGTGAACTTGAGGTTGTGATCCTCCGGAGGAGTTACTGCCTAGTGTCTAAGGGTGCAATTTACCAGGCAGTACATCTTATTTAACTCCGATGTGACTTATGAATGGGTCCACACACACAGAGTGAAAGTGTTCAGACTGGAACGCCCTCATATGAGAAACTAAAAGTTTTAATCAGATGTCACATCACCATAAATCAATACAAGCATTAATGTTTGTCCAAACATGCATAAAAACGCTTCTGACTGCTGTAGGTTTGAACTACAGCTCCCATTATCCCCAACCACCAAGAGGCTGAAGGAGAGCTTTGTGTATGTCCTGGACTGACAAGAAGGCCAACAAAAAGTGGGTCCTGGATCAAATCAAGCCTGACTATCTCTGGAGGCAAACATGTAACCACCAACGTGGTACTCGGAGCACATTGTGTGAAGGTTGGATTCCCCGGGAAAGACCATAATGCTGGGAAAGGTGGAGTAGGAAAAGAGGAAGACCAAGCAGTAGATGGATCAACTCCCTCAAGGAAGCCACAGGCTTGAGATTACAAGAGCTGAGCAGGGCCGTTGAGGACAGGGCAGTTTGGGGACCGATCATTCATAGGGTCGCCATAAATTGGAGGCGACTTGATGGCACACAACAACGAGAAAGGAGTGACTCTGAAGCAGGAAGAACAGAACCGCTGCCAGGGACGACAACGCGATTATGCTCTTCCTGTCGACTCCGGAGTAAGTCCTATTAAGCTCAACGGGGTCGCCTTTTCCAAAGGGGACCCACGCACAGGCTTCACCTCCTCCCACGCGTAACAATGAGAATAGCAATGGCAGAACACCCGCATGACGAGGCGGGAAAGCCAAAAGGAACAGAAGGGATGCGAAAATGCATCATTCCTGGAGGAGGAGGAGGAGGAGCAGGAGGAGGAGGAGGAACAAGAAGAAAGAGAAAATCGAAGTCGCCAAGCTGGGAAAGCGACCAAACCCCGCCTGAGTCAGAGCCTCCGGTTTAACTCCACCGGGTTGTGTGCGTTGTTGTTGTTGTTGTTGTTGTTGTTGTTGTTGTTGTTGTTGTTGTTGCTGCTGCTGCTGCTGCTGCTGCTGCTGCTGCTGCTGCTGCAGCTAGCAGCAGGGCATCGTCATCAGGCTGCGCCGGTCGCGCGCCAGAGAGAGAGAGAAAGAGGGAGAAGTCGCGAACTCACGTGTTTGAATGGGGTTGAGAGTGGGTCTCCTCTGGCCCCGATCCCGTGCGCCTTCTTTGAAAAGCCTCTTGGGAACCTTGAAAGGTAAGGGAAGAGGGAAGCTTTGGCATCTCTTCTTACGAGGAAGACCCAAGGGGATGGGGGAGGGGGGGCTTGATTCTGAAGATACAGTCTCAGGTTTGTGGTGGAAACCCCGGAATGGCATGTAGAAAGGGGAAAGTTAGCGGATGTCTCCAGAGAAGCCCGAGGCAAAAGAGGTTGGGGTACCTATTTATGAGGTTGATAAAAAAGGGAAATTTCCAGTCGATTTTCTCATGCAAGCTGTATTGTTGAACTGGCGTCTTCTGTATTGTTAAGGGCGCAAAAGCATTGCCCTTTTTGTTTCTGGGCATTTTGAAGTTGTGTGCCTAACTCTGTGATGGAGAGTGTGTGCGCCTCCCCCCCCCCCCCGGTTTGGACTGCAGTTCCCATCATCCATCACCATTAGTTACACAACCCATAGGGCTCGTAAAAATGCAGCCCAGCCTGTGGCAGACAGGGTTTTTTTATTAGTATTTAAATATAGGGTGAAATTAGAGTGACAGTTTATAGCACTAACATAGCTGTTCAGAATTAACTGCAGTTGCTCCTCCAGGTTTTTATGTGGTGTCAAGAGTTTTCTGACAGACAGGGACCCTAATATTTGTTGAGAAGCAGGGGAGGAAGGGGTTGCCTAAGGTTTTCTCAGTAGGAATTATAGCCAAAAGGGGAAGCAACAGGAACAATACATTTGAAGTTGTCTCTTTCTTTTTCTGCAGGCTGTCCTCCAACCTCAAGATTATCAGGATGAGTTTTCTCGAATATGAAAAAACGATAAAAGAAGGGGATACAGTTATTATCTTCTTGGGTCATGAGTCCATGTTTCCGGTCAAGGTGCAAGATGGTGGTAAGACCCAGACGAAGTATGGGGTGATCAGGCACTCCACTGACCTGATAGGGAAACAGTACGGCTCCAAAGTGACCTGCAGCAAAGGAGGCTGGGTGTATGTCCTTCATCCAACCCCTGAATTATGGACTCTGAACCTTCCCCATCGAACACAGATTCTGTATTCTACTGATATCTCTCTGATCACCATGATGCTGGAGCTAAAGCCTGGATCAGTTGTCTGTGAATCAGGTAATGGCTGTCCTTGCATGACATTGATTTTTACTATTAGAAGGAGTACCCTTTCCCCACTCCCCAAAGCGAAGACAAACAAGCAAAACTATTGGTTAACACGGTGCCTGTCAGAGGTAATGGAGTACTGTTTTAATACACTAAGTGTGCTAGAGAAGAGAGTAGAAACTAAAATTCTAGGACACAAATACTAGCTGGCAACAACATTGTTAAGTCTTTATTTTCCTTCTACATTTGGATGAAATGGCTGATGGAGCCCTTCAAGAAAGTACAGTAGGACCTCGGTATCCGCTGGATATTGTTTCCAGGCCTTCCTGTGGATAATGAAAACTGTGGATAAAAGAGAATGCCTGCCCATCCACCCCCCAAACTGCTGTTTCCTAACAGTAGCTGCTTTATGACTGCTGTTTTGAGACAGTAGCTTGCTTTATGGCCACTGTTTGTGACAGGAGCTTGCTTGACAGATGCTATTTGTGACAATAGCTTGCTTTACAGCTTGCTTTGTGGCTGCTGAATTTAATTTTTTTCCTCTGCCAACCGTGGATAACTGAATAAGTGGATACAGGGATCCTACTGTATATACCACCCTGTGGCCTTGGAGTTTCAGAATTTGGAGTCTCCACAAGAGATATTGGGCTTTATTGGGGGAATTTGAATCCCACTCAGCTTCTCCTTTGCAGCTCCTTGTTTTCAGTGTTAATTTACTGACTGCAAAGCATTGGACATCTTAAGCCAAATGCTTTTAAATTCCATGAATTACATTGAACACAAAGAACGTGTTGCGGTGTTGCTCCAACATGAAGGCAATCAGCAGTTCTTTGCAGTGTCCTTGAGATACCCTGGAGGTGTGTCTGTTTTTCAGATTCATCCAAATATAGTATACAAGTATTAAGTATTAGTATATCCTTAAAAGCTACAGTAATCCCCCACCTATCACAGGGGTTAGGGACCCAATCTGTCCTGCGATAATGGAAAATAAGCGATATGCGGATGCTGGGTTGGGACTGGGGAGCCTCTCTGGGGCTCCTATATTTACCTGAGGCCTGGCGCTCCCCCAAATGGGCCTCCAACGAGTGGGGTTTAGAACCCAGGTCTCTGAATCCTAATCTCTTACTCTGAGTATTGTGTACAATTCAGGTCACCACATCTCAAAAAAGGCATAGTGGAACTGGAAAAGGTGCAAAAGAGAGCGACTAAAATGATTACTGGGCTGGGGGACCTCCCTTATGAGGAAAGGCTAAAACATTTGGGGCTCTTTAGTCTGGAGAAAAGGCACCTGATGTGGGATATGATTGAGACGTAAAACATAATGCAGGGCATAGATTCTCACGAAATACCAGAACTAGGGGACATCCACTCACATTGAGGGCTGGAAGAGTTACAACAGACAAAAGATTTTTTTAAACCTGCCGTGTTGTTAGTCTGTGGAACTCCCTGCCACAGGATGTGGTGATGGCATCTGGCCTGGATGCCTTCAAAAGGTAATGACATCAAAAAGGGGATTGGACAACGGAGATTCCTGTAGGAAAAATCCATCACAGGTTACAAAACATTATGGAGATGTGTAACCTCCAGGTTTAAAACCAGGGTACTTCAAGGACCAGATGCAGGGGAGTGCTATCAGGAGACAGATATCTAGTCTCGTGCACTCCCAGACACATTTGGTGGATCATGCCTTTGGCCTGATCCAGCACGGCTCTTCTTATGTTTTTATGTTCTTACTCGGTACACTACACTGCATTGGGTACCATGAGAAAGGGGCTTAAATGTTTCCCTGTCTATTTTTTTCATACTATGTATAATTTTATTCATTTCTATTGTATCCTGGCCTGCTTGGCTTTTTCTAAACTGAGTTCTGCTTATAGTTTGGAGTGTCCCCATATCATCTTTTTTAACACTTTGGAAGCTTCATTTGGTTCAAAACAGGTCAAACAGATTGGTAATTGAGATTTGCCAAGCTGATCATATACCGTATATACTCGAGTATAAGTCGACCTGAGTATAAGTTGGGGTTCCTAATTTAAACCCCAAAAACCTGGGAAAATTTATTGACTCAAGTATAAGCCTAGGGTGGGAAATGCAGCAGGGCCTGGCTACTCCTCCTTTGTGAGCTGGGTGTGTGTGTGATGTTTAAAATGACTTTTAGCCACCGAGGCAAGTGCTTGAATTGGTGGCTAAAAGTCATTTCAAACATTGTTTTAAAATGACTTTTAAAAAAGTCATTTTAAACATGGGGAGGGGTCAGGAGAAGTGGCGCACAATGTTTAAAATGACTTTTAGCCACCTACCCAAACTTGCCTCAGTGGCTAAAAGTATTGACCCAAATATAAGCCGAGGACCCCTTTTTTCAGCCTAAAATTAAGGCTGAAAAACTAGGCTTATATTCGAGTATATACTGTAGTTGGTGTTGCTAACTCGGATTCTGTCTCTGAAATTCCCTGTGCAGAGAAGCCTGCACAGTTATACCTTTGGTAACAAGTAAAGACCTTTGTATTCTTGAAGACATTTAAAGGACTGTATTGGTCCTGTAGCTCTCTATCTTGTTCTAGTTGCTGCTTTTGTTTGTTTGTTTTATGTACTCAAATGTTTTATTTGCCGCTGTTGGTTTTATCTGATTTTTGTATTCTGCCTCTTTATTTGTTTAACACATTGTTTCTGTTTAGTGTTTTTTTTTTAAACGGGCTGTATAAAATTCAGAGAACTTTGGTTAGTGGGTGAGTTAGAAAAAGAGCAAAACAAGTAGATAAAACAATAGCAAGAATCCATAAGAACATAAGAACAGCCTTGCTGGAACAGGCCACAGCCCATCCAGTCCAGCATTCTTTCTCACTCAGTGGCTCACCATTTGCTTCAGGGTATTCCCAAGCAGATGTCTCCACCTGCTTACTATTCCTGACAAATGGCATTGAGAGAAATCCTGCCTATCTCTCCAACCTGGAGGTTGTTCTTAGGCATCCATAATGATAGCCATTGATACACCTGTTCTCCATGAACTTGTCTAATCCTTTGTTAAAGCTGTCAAGGCTGACAGCTGTCACCACTTCTTCTGGCAGAGAGTTCCACAGACCAGTGATCTTCTGGGTGAAAAAGTACTTCCTCTTATTTGTTTGAGACCTAGCACCCAAAAGTTTCATGGAGTGCCCCCTAGGTCTAGTGTTTTGTGACAGGGAAA
>JAHTLZ010000225.1:1793606-1825387 GCA_023846285.1 Phrynocephalus versicolor | reverse complement strand
GCTTGAGGACTGGGGCAAAAACAACAGAATGGCATTGAATAGGAATAAATGCAAAGTTCTGCACCTAGGGGAAAATCCAAATGCACAGTTACAAGATGGAAGGGGTGTACTTGTCTCAGTAACACTTAAAGTAAGAAGGATATTGGAATTGTTGTACATCACAAGCTGAATATAGTTTCCGGGTCTCCTAAGGTACTGGTCCCTCTTTGTTCAGCACTGATCAGGCCTCAGCTTGAGTGCTGGGTCCAGTTCTGGACACCACACTTTAAGAAGGATACCAACAAACTGAAACAGGCGCAGTGGAGGAAAAATGAATATTATCAGGGACGTGGACACCAAGCCCTATGAGGACGGACTGAAGGAACTGGACATGTTTAGCCTAGAGAAATGAGGGGTGATATGACAGCACTGTTCAAATACTTGAAAGACAGTCATAACAGAGGAGAGGAAGGATCTGCTCTCAGTCATTTCAGAATACAACACACATAATAATGGCCTGAAGTTAAGAGAAACCAGATTTAGGGTGAATATCAGTAAAAACTTCTTCACTGTTAGAGAAGTACGTCAATGGAACCATCTGCCTTAGGAAACTGTGGGCAGTTCAAGACTGGAGGCATTTAAGAGAAAATCAGACAACCATCTGTACAATGACAATAAAGCAGGCATGTCCAAACTTCGGCCCGCCAGATGTTTTGGACCACAGCCCCCACATTTCTTTGACATTGGTAGTCTAAGCTTTCTGGGAATTGTGGTCCAAAACATCTCGAGGGCCGAAGTTTGGACATGCCTGCAATAAAGTATGTGTTATGTGTTATATACAGTGGGCCCTCTTATAACAAACAGTTTGTATACAATAAACTTTGTACAACATACAAAATTCTCGAAATAAGGGAAATTTGCTTAACAGAATCGCCTATGGGGTGAATCTGAACAACATAAAAATGGTCGCAATTAGGGATTACTCTGTTTTCAATGCATTATTACGGGAAAATTGTATAAAGGAAAATTTGCTTAACAGAATTTCATTTGGAATGAATTAATTCCTTTATACAAGGCACCACTGTACAGTACTTTGATTTGGACGCCTGCTTTGAGCAGAGGACTGGATTCGACAGCCTTATAAGCCCATTCCAACTCTATGATTTTATCATTTTCTCTGCCATGCCCATTCCTGCCCACCCCCAAACGAATATTGCATTCCCTGCTGTCCACTTTCCTTTTTCAACATCTGGAGATGTTGGCACTTGAACTTAGGGCCTTCCACATACATCCCAGGAATTTTACTACCAAATTCCCCAGTATCGTGGCTGTGAGAAAGTGTTATGCCCCTTCTTCCTGACCTGCTCTGGGATTCCCAGCAGCTGAAAGCAACATGTAGGGCTCAGGTAGCCTTTGAGAAACATGAGGTGATTGTGAAACCCTTCTTCGTATCCTGGGGAGACGGAATAATAAGTTTAATTTTCAAGTGGTAACTATTTCCTCTTTTTTTAGCACCTTGCACTTGTCTTGTGAACAAAACATTACTCCGCTTTATAGAGATATTTATAAGAATGTGATGTAAATAAGTCCATTAACTTTAATAGCTTGCAAACCTTTTACTGTGGTCTTGTAGTACAAGGACAAATAAATCACAGGAGAACTCACTACATTTCTGTGGTCCATATGCAGATGAGAGTCCATCCATCTTCTGGCAGCCATTTTGTTTTCTTGAAGGGGGATGGACCCATTTTCCTTCCAGGACTGGATTGGCCTAAACTTGGACCAATCCATTAGACCAGGCATGTCCAAACTTCGGCCCTCCAGATGTTTTGGACCACAACTCCCAGAGTCCTTTGTCATTGGCAATCTAAGCTTAGAATTCTGGGAGTTGTGGTCCAAAACATCAAGAGGGCTGAAGTTTGGACATGCCTGCGTTGGACTAGGTGGCGAACCTTTAGCACTCCAGATGTTTTGGATCACAACTCCCAGAATCCCAAGCCTAGATTGCCAATGACAAAGGACTGTGGGAGTTGTGGTCCAAAACATCTCGAGTGCCAAGGTTTGCCACCACTGAAGGGCTAATTTTCAACCTATCTTTTGACTTTGGCTCCAGTGACCATTTTTGGTTTCTCCGTGAAGAAAGAGGAAACAAGATGGAGGGTTCCTCTGATCTGATTTGCTCACCTTTCCAGCTGGAGAGCATTTGAAGCAGGATGGAATTGCTATGTTATTTTCAATTGTGGATAAGGACCAACTTGACATCACAGTTGAAAAGACAGAAATTTTACAAAATTTCATGGCTGCCAGAATCCCCTTTCAGTTTCATGGTTTCCAGAATCTGACTCACCTCATAAATTAGCAAAATTGAGTTCAAAATCTGGGATCTGCTGGTTCACAGTATATACTGCCCCTGTCTATCCCTCCTGCCGTTGCTGGCTTCCTGGTCTGTTGTCCTTCATCCCTTTCATTTTAAACTGCAATCTCCCAGGGTCAGAAATCTGCCCTCTTTATACTTAGCAACACATAGTGCATATATTTTTTTATATAATTTTTATTGGATTTTTAAGAACACACAGTGCATATTGAGGAGATGATGAAAAATAGTATTTGCATAGGTAGGATCTGTACCTCTCATTGGAACCAGAAGCTTTGAGCCAATCTGAATCTCAAAATGGAGCCTGGATTGAAGAGGTGCCTGGCTTGTACACAGATAAATTGGTGCCTGAAGGAAGTTATAACTGGATAAAGAGAGCTGCTTTAGCGGCAGGCACATGAGGGTATTAAATGAGAGCATGGTATTGCGGTGTGCCTGCGGGTGTTTGCAAGAGAGACAGACAGATTGATTGCTGAATTTAACACTTCTTATAAGCCTCTCATTATCTGGGATGCTGTTCAGGGAATCTTAATTTGAACAAGGTGGTGCAGTTCAGATGTTTTGTTCTTGTAACAATGGGCATGTTGGCAAGATCAAAGACAGAACTTGGGAGGCAGGGCTGTTGGAAACCATCTGACAAAAAATAAAATAAAAGAGCATTAGTGGCCTAAGTTAAAAAACTGTGGGATGGGTTCAGCATTCTTTGCCGATAGGGAATGACAGAGTAAGAAAGCTACATACACTTTCAGATGGTGTTATGTACCTTCCAGAACTTTCCTTTGTTCCTTAACAAATCTTAAGAGCTCTGCCCTGTTTCTTATTATCTGTTTTCTGCTTGTGGGATGTTTCCAGTCCTCAGGAGCACCGAGTGTTTGAAAAGACACTGTGCCGGTAAAGGGGAAATGTAAACAACAACAGCAATTGTTCTCAAATCCCACAATTTTCAAAACTTGACACGTTTGACCCTCAAATACTTTCACATACTTTCCATACTTGTCATTAGCTTCCCATAAATCTTGAGAATTTTGGCCTTTCTCTCATTTTTTGTTTTCCTTGATGTTAACTTATTAGTCTTTTGTTGGGTGCAAACCAACTGGAAGGACAGTGGGCTGCTGCAGGCAGATGACAGAACACAGTAGTTTTCAAATGCCACAGTAAAACCCCATCATACGTTAATGGGCTACTTGTTATTTTAGTCCATAAAAATGTGGGTTGAGCCGTGTGACCAGAAAAACAAATTCAAAAGTAGACTAGGTGATACCTTTATTGGTCACTATTAAAACAAAAAATATAAGCTAAGCTTTCAATAGCAACCTGGTTACATTCTCTTTTCTGAGAGTCGAACAGAAAGAAGTTGCAGTGAATGTCAGTCACTCTGTAGCAGCCAATAAGTTCCCTCTGAACCTCCAAATACTTTTCCCCATCTTTTTTCCAGTCAGAATTCCGTCAATGTTAATTATGGAATCTGCCAGGTATATAAATTAGTCAGTTAGTAATGAAGCTGCCTGGCCAGTTAAGCTCAGTAAAGTAAAAAGTTAACATTCTCACAGAGTATGGTGTTTAGTCTTATCTATGAAGAACTGTAAGTAAATGGAAATATTTTATTCTTTTGCATCTTCAGAATGTCTGAGTGAGTGGCTGAGACAAAAAGTGCCAGTTGAGGTAAACAAACTAATAAGGGATGGCAGAGTGATGGAGACTTGTAGCTCAATCTGCTCTGTGGGTTCCTGGCTGATCCATTTTCTCTGCTGCATAATTACTGGAAAGTTTATTTTTAATTAAGCCATACTCAATTTCCTCACATGTTCTGCTCCCAAGAGTATTGTTGCCATGTCAGTACAGGCTCTGCATTCTGGGAACTGTAGACTAACACATCTAAGGGTCCAGATGAAAAAAGCTATGCTAGCCTCAGACAAAGTCATGGAAGCTGGCTCCATCAAAGGCTGTTAGCGACTACAGCAAAGTGGAACTTCCATGTACATAGGCAGTATACCTCGTGCTTTCAGTTTCTTTTTCTTTCTTTCTTTCTTTCTCTTTCTTTCTTTCTTTCTTTCTTTCTTTCTTTCTTTCTTTCTTTCTTTCTTTCTTTCTTTCTTTCTTTCTTTCTTTCTTTCTTAATATATTTTCAGCTTTTTTGGGGGAGGGGAATTTAGCAAGCAGCTTTGTATTATTGTGGTGTGTGTGCATGCACATCAGCCCCCTGTTCATAAAACCAGTGGCCTGCCATTTTAAAAATTGCACACAAATTTGAAAGTAGGATCAGGTTCTGGGCTTGACAACAAACAGGATTTGTGAATGTGATTAATCCCAAGAGCCCGGCAGTGTGCCAAAGCCAGTTTTAATGGCGGTTCCTGGAAAGAAACAGGAGAGCAGTAGTTTCCCTGGTGGATTAGAAGCTGATTTTTAAAAAGACAGATGATTAAAAATGCAGCAGAATATTGAGTTTTGAAAGGGATATGCATTCCCACCTGCTGCCTTTGTGTCTGTTCTATCTTGCTGTGTTGACACCCCTTCTGGTGCCACAGTGAGGGCAACATCAACCCTCTGGGAAGTCAGAAAATCATTAGACTCCCTGGGATGCTGAAAATCCCCAGTCACGCAATTGTGCCTTCTGGTGACTGACTTCAGCTGGTCTCATGAATCCTCTGTGTGGATGACCTGCAAACAATCAATGGATAATATTGCCCTCCATGGGTTGTGTATCAGCGAAATTGCAGAGGCTTCAGGGTTACCCGAGTAAGGCAGACATGGGTGTTAATTAAAGAGAATGAATCTCTCAGGGAAACTCTTCTCCACATTCTGTTGTAACATGTTTGAATACACAGGGATTTATATTTGTGGGTCTCCACCTCAATGCCTGTACTGTATGTTTCAAGTTCAGCTTCTTCCACGTTGGTTGTTGGTGTTTAAGAACAAATCTCAGGTTCTTTCCTTCCAAAGAGCAAATCCCATTTGATTGTTGGCGAAAGCTTTTCATAATGAAACAAAATCCCATCTCTGCTGGCTGAGCTTAATAGGTACATCTCTTCTCTGGAGCTCCTTCCTGTCCAGAGAGGACAGGAAGGAGCTCCAGAGGGATCTCTTGACACTGGGGGAATGGGCAAACCAGTGGCAAATGAGTTTCAGCATTAGAAAGTGCAGAGAGATGCACATTGGGGCAAAAAAAATTACATTACATTTATAAGCGGATGAGGTCAGAACTCTCTGCAACAAACCAGGAAAGGGACCTTGGTATCCTGGTGGACAGCTCAGTGAAGGTGTCAACCCATTGTGCCACAGCAGTGAAAAAAGCAAACTCAATGCTAGGGATCATTAGGAAGGGTATAGAAAATAAGTCAGCAAGTGTCATTTTGCATCTGTATAAATCTATGGTGAAGCCCCATCTGGAGTATTGCGTACAGTTGAGGGTCTGGAGGAAATGTCTTATGAGGAACGGCTTAGGGAACTGGAAATGTTTAGCCTTTCAAAAAGAAGGCTGAGGGGGGATATGATAGCTATGTTTAAATATTTGAAAGGATGTCATATTGAAGAGGGAACAGGTTTGTTTTCCATGGCTTCAGAGACTAGGACTCGGGGCAATGGTTTCAAACTACAGGAAAAGCGATTCCATTTGAACATTAGGAAGAACTTCATGATGGTTAGAGCTGTTCGGCAGAGGAATATGCTGGCACGGAGGGTGGTGGAGTCTCCTTCTTTGGAGGTTTTTAAGCAGAGACTAGATGGCCATCTGTCGGAAATACTGTGATGGGGTTCCTGCCTGGCAGGGGGTTGGACTGGATGGCCCTTGAGGTCTCTTCCAACTCTATGATTCTATGATAAGGGATTGGAACACCTTCCTTGCCACCTGAGGCTGCAACGGCTGGGCCTCTTTACTCTTGAACAACGGCGCCTAAGAGGTGACCTGATTGAAGTTTATAAAATGCTACACGGTGTGGACAAAGTAGATAAGAAAAGCTGTTTATCCTGTTGTACAACACTAGAACTAGGGGGCACTCCATGAAACTTTTGGGTGCTAGATCTCAAACAAATCAGAGAAAGTACTTTTTCACCCAGAGAATCACTGATCTGTGGAACTCCCTGCCAGAAGAAGTGGTGACCGCTGTCAGCCTTGACAGCTTTAAGAAAGGATTAGACAAGTTCATGGAGAACAAGGGTATCAATGGCTATCATTATGGATGCCTAAGGACAACCTCCAGGTTGGAGAGATAGGCAGGATATCTCTCAATGCCATTTGCAGGGAATCGTAAGCAGGTGAAGATGTCTGCTTGTGAATAGCCTGAAGCAAATGGTGAGCCACTTTGAGAGACAGAATGCTGGACTGGATGGGCTGTGGCCTGTTCCAGCAAGGCTGTTCTTATGGTCTTATGACAATGTGCAGTGATTCAAAAATGCCCTTTGAAAACCTGATCGCTCAAAGTTTTTTGCTTTGTCCCTTGTTTGGATCTATAGGCAATTTGTCAGTTTCACTTTCTCCCACATTCACATTGTTAAATGCTTTCCAGCCTTTATGTGAAGAATCTTCCAGATTTATAAACTGGAACTAAATTCTTTCACATTGAAGTCTTTCCTTACTAAGTAACCAGCTCAATCGTTTCCCTTCTGTGTTGCCATCAAGCTCTTTCAAGGTCCTTCCCCCTGTGATTGTCGTAGAGGTCAGTTGTTTGCAATTCCACCACAACTACAATGGCTGGGTCCAGTTTTACTTGGTTTTATTATCAGGAGACCTAGGTGGTCTTCATTCCTCCTGGCCAGGTTATCAGCCTCTAACTAGATTGCAAGCTGGCCTCAAGCTCTGGTTTCGTCCCTGTTTGGTTGGCATTTCCCTGACAAATTGAACCGAATACCTTATTAGCACCTCTGCAACAGATGGTGGCCTCCCACCAGACAGATGGTCCAAGCAATTTATTTTCCCTATGGAGCGAATGAAATGATGGAACGTCTTCTGCCAGCTGCCAGTGCGAAATTGGTCAGATCTCTAATTGGGAAGGTCAGATCCCATTTGCCAGGATGGCTAGGAAGGCCAGAAGGTTGAGGAAATCTAAATTGGACTATCAGAAATTGGACTATCAGCCTACATCTGAAAAGTGGGATGAAAATCCTTGCACAGCCATGAACCTCACTGGGCAATCTTTGGCCAAGCGCTCCCCCCCCCCCCCCCGAAGAGCCAAGTGTAATGCAAAAGACCACATTATGGTGCAAGACACCCGAGTTCCTCAGAGGAAGGCACATGCTAAAACTTCCCTTTAATTCCAATCTCTGGTATCATAGAATCATCATAGAATCATTAAATCTTAGAGTTGGAAGAGACCTCAAGGGCCATCCAGTCCAACCCCCTGCCATGCAGGAACCCCCATCACAGTACTCCTGACAGATGGGCATCCAGCCTCTGCTTAAAAACCTCCAAAGAAGGAGACCCCACCACCTTCCATGGCAGCATATCCCACTGCTGAACAGCTCTAACCATCATGAAGTTCTTCCTGATGTTCAAATGGAATCTCTTTTCCTGTAGTTTGAAACCATTGCCCCAAGTCCTAGTCTCTGAAGCCATGGAAAACAAACCTGTTCCCTCTTCAATGTGACGTCCTTTCAAATATTTAAACATAGCTATCATATCCCCTGTCAGCCTTCTTGTTGAAAAGCTAAACATTCCCAGCTCCCTAAGCTTTTCCTCGTAAGACATTTCTTCCAGACATTCCACCATCCTGGTTGCCCTCCTCTGTACCCGCTCGAGGTTGTCAAGATCCTTCTTACATTGAGGTAGAAGGTGTGTGTGCTGGAGGTGGGGTCTTGGAAGAATAATGCTATTGCTGACAATATGTCCAAGGTGGAGTAGTGACAGGAATGTTGAACTGGGCTTTGTCAAGAGCCAGGTTCTAGATCCGAGCCATGAAATGTTGTGGATGACCTTGAGCTGCTTATTCCTTCTTTCATCTTCATCCCCCTTACAAGGCTGCTGATAAGATGAGGAAGAGACACTCCATGAATCTCAGTGGGGAAGAAGCTAAGACATAAATGTGGGGAATAAATAAAACACAAATGGTCTTATTAGCCAGATGGGCAGTATATAAGATGGATGGATGGGCGGGTGGATGGACGGACGGGTGGACGGACTGGTGGGTGGATGGATGGGTGGATGGATGGGTGGATGGGTGGATGGATACAGCAGTGTGAAGTTTGATAGAAGTAAAGTTAATCAAAAAGTAAAATGTATAAATCATGATGGGACGTATTATCATGCATGGTGGTCTTGTGTGAGGGCAAAGAAATATTGGGTTAAAATACATATATGGCTCAAAGAAATAACTAAGCTGAATATAGAATTTAAGCCGGAAATGTTTCTACTATGTATTATGCCAGAAAATGTTAATATACAGGATAGATATATTATACTACATATCTTGACTGCCGCTAGAATAGTTTGGGCCCAAATGTGGAAAAATGAAAACATAACTAAGGAGGAAACAATTATACAAAAAATCTTAGACTTTGCTGAGATGGACAGAATGACATTGAGAATTAAAGAAAAAGAGGACTCTGTGTGTTACTCAACATGGAATAGATTTATTGATTTGTTGAAGAGAAGAAACAGTGCATTAGGTGGTACTAAGACATGATGTAATTAATATTAAAGGCACCCAGACACTATGATGGATGACAACTGGAACTGTTTGTAGAAATTAACTTAGAAATGTGAAATGTTAAGATGATGGAATATTAACTAACGTATTACAAAAAAAAAAGTAAAATGGCATTATACACGTGGAAGGAGGAAGTTATCTCTGTGTTTACAGAAGTAGAAAATCTTGAGACCCCACTAACAGCCAAGTGAGGTATGAGCATAGTCAGTGGTGGTCATGAAATGCTGATTGATTTGGGGGAAAGTGGGGCAAAAACTAGCAATCAGTGGGACAAAATGGAGGAGCTGCAGTCCTGAACAGTAAGTACAGTTCTCCATTTTGCTCTGTTTTGGTGGCTCCTTCCACTCAGAATATTCAATCAGTATTTTTGAGGTTTTGCTCTGAAGCGACCAATGCCATTAGACTGGGGCAGGCAAATGTCAGGCATGCTGGAACTACTTTGGTTTTTTTTTTTAACACTAAAATCCTGAGAGCTACTAACTGAAGGTGCAGAAGAACGGCAGGTGGGTAGACATGAGCTAAAAAGAATTAATGATCTCAGAAGAATTAAGAATTCTTTAAGAATTAAGTGCCTAGAGCTCTTTTGAGTAGGTGCTTAGCCCAAATATTTGCTAGCAGCAGCAGAACCAAGACTATTTTCCCTTTCACACGGAAATCCACTCCTGTTTTTCTTCCAAATCTTCTCCTTCAGGAACCTAACTTGGGTGAAAATTTTGAACTTGTTAGTATGAGATGGGGCAGTAAACGTGATCCCAAAGGCCTAAGGTGGCCTAAAATAAAATCAGAATATGACCAGCCAGATGTAATCCGGAGATAGGGGAAATTTACTTAACAGAATCGCCTATGGGGCGAATCCGTACAACATAAAAATGGTCACGATTAGAGATTACTCCGTTTTCAATGCAGTCCTATGGGAAATCTGTATAAAGGAAAATTTGATTAACATAATTTCATTTGGAATGAATTAATTCCTTTATACAAGGTAGCACTCTACTACTTAATAAATAAATAAATAAATAAATAAATAAATAAATAAATAAATAAATAAATAAATAAATACCCTGCAAATCTCATATGAATCCTCCACCCTAAATCATGTTGGAGTGAGTCGGAATTCCTGACCACCTTTGGTTCACCCAGAGAACTACTCATCTATTTTCTGCCCACTCCTGCTGTGGAATGTGGAAGTCATGAGTGTTGGCTCATGTAATCTCCTTCAGTTGCCTACATGTAAATGCAGCATGACCCATTTTAAGAAATGTGTCTTTTAATATTGGGGCTTCTCTTTACAGGTACTGGAAGTGGTTCCCTCTCTCACGCAATCATTAGGACAATTGCCCCCACGGGCCATCTGTATACAGTGGAGTTCCACCAACAGAGAGCTGAGAAGGCCACAGAGGAGTTTCGGGAACATAAAGTGGACCACTTGGTAACCGTGAAGAACCAAGATGTGTGCAAAAACGGGTTTGGCGTCACCGGTGTTGCCGATGCCGTGTTCCTGGATATCCCCTC
This sequence comes from Phrynocephalus versicolor, assembly GCA_023846285.1. Classification (NCBI taxonomy): domain Eukaryota; kingdom Metazoa; phylum Chordata; class Lepidosauria; order Squamata; family Agamidae; genus Phrynocephalus; species Phrynocephalus versicolor. Next base: position 1,814,884 of record JAHTLZ010000225.1, on the reverse strand, counting down.
CCCTTGGGAAGCTATTGGGCATGCCAAAGAAGCTTTGAAATGTGAAGGTAGGTGGCCAGCTATCTGTCTTATTTGACCTGGTTGACTGAGGGTGATGGAGACTGTAGTCATTCTAGGGTGCACCAGAACAAGAAAGACTAATCTAAGTCCATGGATGGGAATATAGTTTGTAAAACCTCAAACAGTTTGTGACCCGGTGACCTGAAATGTCGCCTCCTCCCTTGGAGTTCCTTTCATTGGCCCCCATTTTATTTGGAGAAGCCATCTGTTGCCAAATGTCCACTCTGCAACTTTTCAGAGCAGGGTAGTGTGCGTCATGGGACCCACTCTGTGGAATACACCACTGTCTAAACTTGGATGCATTCCAGCAATACAGTGGTACCCCGACTTAAGAGCAGCTCAACTTAAAAGTAATTTGACTTAAGCGAGGAAAACTGTTGGCATTTTAACTGCCACCTTACAAATTTTAGATATGGTCTGCTCAACTTACAATTTTTTTTCTGTTTTTTGATATTTTTAACACATTTTTTCAATTTTTTTAGATGGGTACCCCAACTTAAGAGTAGTTCGACTTAAGAGAATGCATTTGGAATGGATTAAATTCATAAGTTGAGCCACCACTGGATTTCTTTTTTAGGGACTCGCAGAAAACTTAACTGGTTTTGAAAGCCTTTTCTTGGGAAGTCCAATGCAATATCTACTGGGAAATATACATATGTTTATTCAATTTTATTTATTATGTGTATTGTATGTTTGAGTACTGTGGCACACCGTTTTACAGTCTTCAGATTCAAGCAGTTTGTAAATATTTGTAAATTAGCCTGTGAAGCAACATCTCCAAATGGTTCAGTGGAAGACCTTCTAGAGAAAATGGGACCAGAAATACAGGATCTAATATGTGATATTACTGTTTGGTTTACTGTACAGTGTAAATGAATGGACATCCTCTTTGGGAGAAAGGTGGGGCATAAATAATAACATAAAATTCAATTAATGACATTGATTTCATAGGAAATGGGAAATCTAGTTGGAATATTTTGGGTTCCTAGCAAAGACCAGGGCAGTATCTAGGATGGGTTAACATCTGTTTTGGAACCAGACACAGGTTATGGCCGATGTGTAATCTGACATCTATTGGTTTTTTTTTTTTTTTTGTTATGTGTGTCAAATAGGTTCTGACTTAAGGCAACTTGGTAAATTAATGATCTCAAGAAGACCATGTCTTACAAACCAAAGGCAACGGCTTCCTTTATTGAGTTAGTCCATTTCATGTTATTATTCTGTCTTTTCTATTGCCTTCCACTCTTCCTAGAATTATTGTCTTTACAGGGAGTCCTGTCTTCTTATGATATGTCATATTGTCTCTTCAGTTTGGTACTTAGACAGTATCCTACTGGATCGGCTCTCCGAGGTGGGTATCGGAGGCACTGTTCACAGTTGGCTCTGGTCCTTCTTGGAGGCTCGGCCCCAATATGTGCAGCATGGTGGAGAGTTGTCGGCCCCGTGGACACTCCCATGTGGGGTGTCGCAGGGCTCGTCTCTCTCCCCCATGCTGTTCAACATCTATGTAAGACCACTGGCGGGGGTCATCCGGAGTTTTGGAATCTGCTGTCATCAGTATGCTGATGACACGCAGCTCTATCTCTCCTTTTTCACCTCTGCAGTGGAAGCTGTCGCGACCCTTGACCAGTGTCTGGGGGCGGTCATGGCATGGACCAGGGCAAACAGACTTAAACTCAACCCCTAGAAGACTGAGGTCATGTTCTTCAGGATTTCCCCATCTGGTTATGGAGGCCCTCTCCCCTGCTTGGAGGGTGTTTCCCTCCAGCTGGCGGATAGGGTTAGGAATCTGGGCGTGGTTCTGGATCCGGCACTATCCTTGGATGCCCAGGTGGCTGCCGTGACCAGATCCGCTTTCTTCCATCTGCGTCAAATAGCCCAGATCCGCCCATACCTGGACGGTGACTCCCTGAGAACAGTAGTGCAGGCACTGGTGATCTCGAGGTTGGACTACTGTAACGCTCTTTACACGGGGTTGCCCTTGACTTTCCTCCGGCGCTTGCAGCAGGTACAAAATGCAGCAGCCAGGCTGGTGGCTGGAGTGCGTCGTTACGACCACATCACCCCAGTCCTGGCTTGCTTGCATTGGTTGCCCATTGCGCACTGGATCAGATTCAAGGTACTGGTTTTAGTTTATAAACCCCTCCATGACTTGGGCCCGGACTACCTGGCAGAGCGGATTGCCCAGCAATCAACCTCGGTCCGGCCAATTCGGCAGTCGCGAGTGCACTTGCTCCGGGTCGCCACCCCTAGAGAGGCCCGGGAAACTATCACCCGCAACCGGGCCTTCTCGGTGGCGGCACCCACGCTGTGGAACACCCTTCCAAGTGATGTGCGCTCTGCAGAGTCCCTGCTGGCCTTCCATAGAGCTCTTAAAGCCTTGCTCTTTCGAGAGGCCTTTGGTGACCAAGTCTAATTTATTATGCTCACTATAGTTGTTTTCCCTCCGCCATCTATTATCACTGCTTACTTGTTTAGTAAGATTTTGGGCCACTGAGCCATCTTTGCTTGTATGCTAACGGTGCCAGCAGTGCTTTTATTTTAATCTGTTGCATGTCCATTGTATTGTATTGTTTATTGATTTTGTTATTGTATCTTATATTTGATGACTGTTGTACTGGTCTGCTTGTTGGAAGCCGCCCAGAGTTCCTTCGGGAAGATGGGTGGGGTATAAATCTAATAATAAATAAATAAAATAAATAAATAGTTATTTTAATTTCTAATTGGAATTCAGGATTGATCCCAGATGTTTATCCTTCTGGCTAGCTGTGGTTTTCTGTAGAGGCAATGCTTATATACAGCTAGAGATGAAGGCTACATTGTTTTAGGTCTCGTCTGGGTTCTATTTCAAAGATCCTTGCCACATTAGATGACATAAAAAAGCATTCTGAATATCCTGCTTTATTCTCTTATGTTCAATGTCTTTTTGAGAAATGGATGGGGCTTTTATTTCTCAGAGCAGAAAAGAGACAGCTTTCCATTATTCCAAGATGTATGTACTTAGCAATAAAATAATATAAATTGTTCCAATGATTCAATCCACAAAAGAGACAGCTTTCCATTATTCCAAGATGTATGTGCTAAGCAATAAAATAATATAATTGTTCCAACCATGCAATCCACATTCTGGCCCAAGAAAAAATTGCTGTTATAAAAACGAGGCAGAATTGTGCAGTTCTCCTCATGATACATGTGGGAGTTGGAGAGTCATCAGAGAAATTAAATTCTCCTCTCCTGGCCATTAGAGTTCAGTTTAACCTCACTCTCACCATCTGTTGTTTCACTAGGTTTTGGCCCTGTATTTTCAGCTACTTCCAGTACAGTGGTACCTTGTATAAAGGAATTAATTTGTTCCACATGAAATTATGTTAAGCAAATTTTCCTTTATACAAATTTCCCATAGGAATGCATTGGAAACAGAGTAATCCCTAATCACAACCATTTTTATCTTGTACAAATTCGCCCCATAGGTGATTCTGTCTCCGGAATTTTTTATGTTGTACAGATTTTATGTTATACAAACCGTTTGTAATACGAGGGTCCACTGTACTTTTTAAAATGTTATTTACATATTGGATTTATTTACCGCCCATCTGGCAGCAAGGCCACTCATTCAAGAATCAGAATATATGTCAAATGAAAGCCACTCCATCATCATCATCATCATCATCATAAGCAGCAGCAGCAGCAGTGGCCATCTTACCAATATTGATGTCTGGTTACCCTTTTCTGGGTTGTCCATGTAGTCAGTATTCAGAAGTGATTTACCACTCCCTTCTTCCTGGAGAATCCTAGGACTGTGCAGCTTGCCCAAGGCCACACAGGCTGGCTGTACTCTCAGGAGGCACAGTGAGGAACTGAACTTCCACCTTGTAGCCCCATAGTCAGATACCTAAACTACCGAGCTCCCGAGACAAGCTTCGATGAAGACACATTCCAACACATGGCAACCCTTTCCAGGTAAAGAATATTCAGAATTAGTTTATCATTCCCTCCTTCTGGGGGTATTCCGGGACTCGGCAGCTTCCCCAAGGCCACATAGGCTGGGTTTACTTGAAGGAGGCATTCTGGGTAATCAGACTGCCATCCTCTGGCTCCACAGCCAGGTACTTGAACCACTGAGCTCCCTAGAGAGGTTCAATGAAAGAGTTTTCAAATCCCACACTGAATATAGAATCCAGCATTTATTTATTTATTTATTTATTGGATTTACATACAGTACTGCCAACTTTAATTCAGAGAACAACTCCAGGTGGTGTACAAGGAAAGAGGGAAGTTAAAATAACAAAATAAAAATATTTTGCATATATTAAATAAACATAATAAACATGTGCCCCTTTGTGATTTGTTGTTTTTGTTAGTATTTGTTATGCCTCTTGCTAGACTCTTTTATTTTTCTCTCTCCCCTCTCTTTGTTGGGTATTATCTGAATTGAATTGTGGTAGTTTTAATGGTTTGTGTTACTCTGTTTGTAAACCGCCCAAAGTTCCTTTGGGAAAATTGGTGTGGTATATAAACTTAAAAATAAATAAATAAATAAATAAACATATAGAGTAAACAAAATTTTCCTTTTTAGAAATTGGTGCGGTCTAGAAATGAGTGAGAGAGAGAGAGTGAGTAAATAGATAAATAAATAAATAATAGGGAGTCAGGTAGGTGTCAAGTAATGTGCAGCATTGCCAAAAGCCTTATAGTAGAGCCAGGTCTTCAAAGAACCCTTAGACATTGCCTCAAATGGGGCTAAATGGATGTCAGCGGGCAGTTTTTTCTAAAGAGCAGGGGCCATCACTGAGAAAGCCTGGTTTCTCATACCGGTTTTTCGGGCTTCCCTAGGGGTAGCCACCCTAAGTGCCAACACTAAAGAAGATCTAGTTGGACAGGCATTTATTAATCTAAGTAAGGGACAGACGCTCCATCATATATTTGAAAATTATATTATACATCTACTCTTTAACCAATTTTCAGCAATGCTTTTCTCCCACTGACTATCCAGAACAGAATTGCTGATAGAAAAGAGGAGAGAAGCGAATATATTGCTCCGTTCACATCTTACTTTAGCGAGGCCGGGAAAGTAAAATGAATCCTCCCTGCTCTCTTCCATTCGCTTGCTATATAAGCCCATTGCATGTGTGGGTGTTCTTGGTTCTTGCATGTATACCCATTCATGCAAGGGTGCTGATATGGAAGACAACCTTTAGACCTGGATTCTTGGGAAGGATATCACACAGCATGTTATAGCAATGGCATAAATTTCTTCGATTTTTTAATAGCTTTTTGCTGATAGGACATAGACCTGCCCAGTATCTTTCCTGCTAACAATAATTTGCTTTGGTTGCAAGGAAATCTGAACCCAGAATATTAAAGTCTACAAGGAACTTTTTGCTTTTGTGTTTGCTGAATCCCCCTGTTGCCAAATGTGTTCTTGTGGAAGTTTTCAAATATAAGTGTTTTTGTTATAATCTTTGTAAAATCTGGAATAGATATATTTCATTTCCTCCCAGGGGTGACTGAAAGTTGTGACTATAATTAGAGATGGGCATAAAACATACCAAAAGAACCCTGGAACTAGGCCGCTTGGGGAACTGTGCTTTCATGAAGTGAAGCAAAATGCTGAACTTTTAAATAATTAGTGTTTTGTTTCCTTTCACTTCATCCCCTGCCCCCTGAACCCTACTTCATGGGCCCCAGCCACTCAAGTAAAGCCTGTGGTAGCTCCATACCACTTAAAGCACTCTCTGGGTAGCTTACAAGTAGGGATGGGCACGAAACGGAAAAGTGACATTTTGTTTTGTTTCATTTCGTGCCCACCCCTGTTTCGTTTTGTTTCGTTTCTTATGAATTTTTTAAAAATTGTATGAAACGAAACAAAACAAAACAAAATGAAACAGCCCCCCTGGGTCCTAGAGACACCAAATTTGGTGCCCGGGGCCAGGAGCCATTTTAAAAGGGCTCTTGCCAAGCTGTTATTGGCTGCACCCTTTTAAAACTATCCCAGTCAGCACCAGGATATCCCCCTGGTGCCGACTAGGCCAGTTTTAAAGGGGTCCAGCCCATGACAGCTTGGCAGGAGCCCTGTAAAAATGGTCTGGTGGGCAATTGACAGCTTGGCAGGAGCCCTCTGAAAATGGCTCCCTTAATGGACCCCTTTTACAGATGGAACGAAATGGTCCATTTCAACAGAAAAAACAATAGTTTCATTTTGTCTGTAACAAAATGCTGCTCCCTCGATTTGTTTCGTTTTGTTATGCAATGAAACAAAACAGCATTTCGTTTTTCATTTCATGCCCATCTCTACTTACAAGTAATTATGCAGGCTTCACATTGCCCTTACAGCAAGCTGGGTACTCATTTTACCAACCTCAAAAGGATGGAAGGTTGTGTGAACCTTGAGCCTGCTATCTGGAATCGAATTCCAGGTTTTGAGCACAGGTAGAGCTGCAATATTTATTTATTTATTTATTTATTTATTTATTTGGAATATTTTTATCCCACCTTTCTCTTTGGAAAAGGACCCAGGGCAGCTTGCAATATTGAAGGACAGAATACAACCCAGAACATTTAAGACATATTCAAGTTTAAGAACAATTAATTTGAAGAGGCACACAACAGCTTAATTGCTGCGTCGCAAGTCTCTTCCCACTTACCGCACTCTGGGCCTCCCACCTTCTGCCACCACTGCCTAGTCTGAGTAGAAAAGGTGGCTGTCGGTAGAAGCTCCATTGCTTCTCTGGAGGCTTAGGATATTGTGGAAAGTGTAATTTTGCTGCCCGTTAGGTAATATATAAGGAACCCTCACAGAACAACATTTTCTCATCACCAGCATGCTGGTTGTGTGGTTGTGTTCCTGGATGTGTGTGCCCTATTGCATGTGTGCTTGGGAATGTGGCCAGCTCCTGATTAATAATATTAATTTGCTACCAAGACCTATGCAGTTCCCCTTACACAAGGGTAAATCAACAGGAGCATTCTGACCATTGTTGACCCTTTGCAAGTTCACTTTTGCTTATAGAGGAGATTGCCTTCCTCTGTATTTCTACATTTATAGATGGGGGAGATGGCTTGTTTTGCCTACCGCTCCCGAAGTCCTGGTCTTTGTAGGACCTCATGATGGCTGTGAGATTCTGGGAGTTGGAATCCCTGGAACACTGGGTTGCCTCTACTTTAGTTTGTAAGATTTGTACTGTATCAGCTATACAAGTGGTTCCCAATGCCGCGTCCCTTTAATACAGTTCCTCATGTTGTGGTGACCCCTTGCCCTGCTTTGAAGAGGCCACAAGCCCCCTTTAGCAGGCCACTGCCGCAGGCACCATAGAGAACTTCCCTCTATAGGCACCCTCAGCCAATCGCAGCCTCCAGTGCCATGGACTGACATCCCCTCCAACCTGTCAAGCTGTAACTCACTCTTCCCCCCTTCTTCCCCTTCCTCCTCAAGACCCAAGCCATTTGTGCCTTTTTCTTCACTGGCTCATGGCAACCCCTGTGAAATGGTCATTCGACCCCAAAGGGGTCCCAACCCCCAGGTTGAGAACCACTGAGCTATACAGTTGCTAATTGCAAGTGAGAAGATTTCTCATATCTGCTTTATATTTCTGATATATGAGAAGATATGCCTGCCTTATTTGGGATTATATGTATTGTTTCTGTCTATTCAAGAGCAGTAGTAAGTCCTAGAAAATTGTTTTTCTAACTTTACTCTTTTCAAAAGAATGAAAGCTATAGCTGTGGGAAAAATGGAATAGCTGCAGTCTTATTTATTATGTATTCGTTATTTTAAATATTTATTTGATGCCTTTCCCCTAGAGGAGAAGATATATAACAAATAATAAATGATCACAGTATTAAAAAGCATTAAATAAATATCATATTAAAACTCATAATAAGAACAAAATTTAAAACAGAAGTAAAAAAAAAAGATTAAAATGAACCCTTAGATAATTTCCCCTGGTAATCATATACATATTGACTCCCATTGAACTAAATGGTATGTATTTCCCAAGAGGTATACACAGATTTCATAGAATCAGAGAATCATAGAGTTGGAAGAGACCTCAAGGGCCATCTAGTTCAACCCCCTGCCATACAGGAAGCTCATCACAGTATTTCCGACAGATGGCCATCCAGCCTTAGCTTTAAAACCTCCAAAGCAGGTGACTCCACCACCCTCCCTGGCAGCATTTGGGCTGTCAAAGACGGAGCTACGAATCAGATGTTCCCCAGTTCTAATCTTGCCTCTGCCATTAACTTATGAATTTAGGAAGCTACTCTCATTTAACCTCACTTCTTCCTTCTGCCTTATGGAGGTGATTGCGGTTAAAATGTTAGACTGGGACCTAAGAGGCGTGGATTCAAATTCCCACCTGAAACTCCCCACCTGGGAAAGAGGAGAGCCCTTGATGCTGCTTTGAAGTTACTAGGATGGGGTAAATGTAATGATTAATAGACAGGTTAATTAATAAATAATCTTGCCTTACAAGCGTGTTGTTAAGGGTTACAATGAGATAATGCCAAATGTTAAGCACTTACACGGAATTTTTTTGCTCTGAAAGAACTGACAAGGCAATTTTTCACTAGTAAAACATCAGTGCAATTAAAAGGGTTAAAAACATCAATGCAGTTAAAAAGAGCATTCAAGCCATGCACAGAAAAATTGTCTGTTATGAAAGAGAGGATATTAAAAAAAAGCAAAGTGTTCTGTTTATATACCACCCCATACCACTTAAAGTAGTCTCTGGGCAGTTTACAGTTTTTAATTACAGTATGCAGGCTGTTACACATTGGTTCCCCCTCCCCAGCAAGCTGGGTACTCATTTTACCGACCTCGGAAGGATGGAAGGCAGAGTCAACCTTGAGAATTGTGACAGAGCCCTAAAATATCTGAAAGCAGCTTCCTAAAGTTAGCCGAGGAGGAAGCCATCTCACTGCTCTGAGGGAGAAGTTTCACAGCTGTGGTGCTGTCACTAAAAAGGCCCTGTCTTGCATCTTCTCCAGCATTGATTGTGAAAGCCACAGCAAGGCTTCTGTAGATTGTCACAGTTGTTAGGCAACCATGTAGAACACTGACCTTGTGAAAATGTCATAAAATGTGGTGCTATTATTTTAATCTGCCATTATCACATTGTGCAAAGGGCACCTGCCATGCAGAGGATGATGATGAAGAAAAGGGTGATGGTTACTCATGCTTACCTTTTGTCTTTTGTGTGGGTATTAATACTGTCATAATGCTGTGTTGGGCTCTTACTGTTAAGCTTGATGGCTCATGTATTGAAATTCTAGGTGACGGTTGCTAAGATCTGTTAAAGCTTTGAAAGAAAGGCTTCAGGTTTTACAACCCAGAAAGGAGGGAGTCAATTTTCTCCTACTGATTTTTTCTTCTTTGATTGCCACTGTTGTTGGCATGTGTGCCATAGAAAAAGCTCTCGAACTTCTGTCAGACATAATCTAGCTGAGCTACAAGTGTGTGGGAAGACATAGTAGCATAATTGGATGAAAGTAATTGCTCTCTGACATTTTGTTAGGAAGTAGTATGTGCATAGAACTTTTATTTTTTAAGAAAAGAAAGTTAAAGACACTGGAATGTGCATGGAAATGCAGGGACCACCTTTTGCTGACTTCCAATGACACTCAATAACTGTACACACATGTATACATGGGGCCTTAGGCTGGGAACATCCGTGGCCACTTAGCTGAACTATAGTTACCGTCATCTGCAATCACTGCTCCCATTCCTTTCTGGAAGTGACAAGAACTGGAATCTCCTGACACGTGGAAGGCCAATACAGTGGACCCTCGTATAATAAGCGGTTTATTTTACAAGAAAATCCACTTAAAGGAAAAAAATTCTGGAGATAGGGGGAAATCACTTAACAGAATCGCCTATGGGGCAAATCCATACAACAGAAAAACAGTCACGATTAGGGATTAATTCGTTTTCAATGCATTCCTATGGGAAATTTGTACAAAGGAAAATTTATATAACAGAATTTCATTTGGAACGAATGAATTCCTTTATACAAGGTACCACTGTAGTTTCCTTAGGGTGTGGATGATCCATGTGCGTTGAGTTCCTTGGAGACCCCATGTGAGAATGAGCAAGTGCAGACACGACATCACCCAGATACCTTTCGGATCTCCTACCACAGGCATGTCCAAACTTTGGCCCTCCAGATGTTTTGGACCACAACTCCCACAGTCCTTTGTCATTGGCAATCTAAGCTTAGAATTCTGGGAGTTGTGGTCCAGAACATCATGAGGGCCAATGTTTGGACATGCCTGGCCTACCACTTCTGTTGTGCTTGTTGGGTCCAAAGAGATACGGAGAAAAGAAGGGAAAACCCACTTGAACCTTTCGATGTCAGAGTGTCAGTGCTGCAAGAGGTGCTGCCTTCTGCACCTGACACATGTGCATGGTGTTTATTGCACAACAGGTGGCATGGCCAGTTATTCAGTAGGACGCAACATCATTTTCCCACACTGCTTTCTAGTTGACCTGCTTCCTCTTCCCACTGAGTGTGAGATCCCTTTCACCTGGAGTAAGGCGAGGCATTTTGGCACCCGGCACCGTGTTTTTCAGTACGATGGGTTTCTACAAGCAGCTGGCTTAATCAAAGAAGGAGAAATCAAGTGATCTGCATGTGTCACTTGCTCTCCCAGGAAATAAATTTATTTGGACCATTTCAGGTTAGCCCCGGGGGATTTAGTGTATCTGATTCAAATGATAATTATACAGAAGGGCATCTGACTCTAACCGCAGTTAACACAGAGCTTGGGAAAAAGCTACCTGCTGTTTAATCAAGTAAGATTTCATTTTTGAAAGTAGCTTTCTCAATTTCTGCCTTTGCATGAAGGGGCACTTTGAGATGAGCAGCTTTTACGCCTGCAGTCTGTACTCTGTGGCCTGAGTAATGAACTCTGTGGGACTGACATCTGATCAGATTGCACTGCAAATAATTTCCCACACAGTAGGAGAGTCTCCTGGAATCCTTGCATGCAGTCGTTGCTGATGTTCACACAGCAAGAAGAGGCCTAGCCTTGTCAACTCTCTCTCTCTCTCTCTCTCTCTCTCTCTGTGTGTGTGTGTGTGTGTGTGTGTGTGTGTGTGTGTGTGTGTGTGTGTGTGTTGTATCGTGTCATTACAGTTGTGACCGACTCATGACTCCATGTCCATGGAGTTTTCTTGGCAGGAATACTGGAGCGGTTTGCCAGTTCCTACTCCAGGTGCCTACAGCACCTGATATTCCCTGGTGGTCTCCCATCCAAGTACTAACCAGGGCCGACCCTGCTTAGCTTCCGAAATCAGGTGAGATCGGATGTGCTTAGGGCATCTAGGCTGCTGCCTTGTCAAGGAACATGATATTTGGGGAGAGTAGAAGAGCATTCCCATACTCTCATGGGGCCTGCAGCATTAAGTTTGTTGATCCTCAGCAAAGCCAATGTTCCATTTCCAAAGAAATTCCTACATTTTTAGTTAAGCCTACACAAATCATCATGCTTATCATACCCAAGTGAATAGATATCTCCAGTCTTTAAAGTTCTGTGGACATTTCCCTTGCAGGCGCGTGTGCACACACACACACAGAAAGAGAGAGAGAGAGAGGTGCCCACATGCAGTGCATTATGCCACACAGAAGGGGCTTTTCCCCTCTGCTGGGAATGAGGGTCCAGCTTATCACTGGAGGTGCAATTGCTGTCCTCTTTCTTGCTTGGTGGCCAAGCAACTCACATTGTGCAGGGCGCCACGCTTCCCTTAGCCCCGTGTTCCAGTCCAGTGGCCCTAATGCTTCTCTCATTTCTCACATGAGCAAACTGTACCAAGGTGAATAATTGTAAGCTGAATAATTCAGTAGCTCTAGCTGAGCATTTCTAAGGCTGGATGCTTTGCAGTAGTTCTCTGGAAAATCCCCATGGTGTGTCAGGGAATATAAGAGGCCCAGCACGGGCACTGCTAATGTGCTCAGGAATGGGGAGGGGATTCAAAATACAGTGATACCTTGTATAAAGGAATTAATTCATTCCAAATGAAATTATGTTAGGCAACTTTTCCTTTATACAAATTTCCCATATGAATGCATTGGAAAACAGAGTAATCCCTAATTGCGATCATTTTTATGTTGTATGGATTCGCCCCATAGATGATTCTGTTAAGGAGATTTCTCTTATCTCTGGAATTGTTTATGTTGTACAGATTTTATGTTATACAAACCCTTTGTTATACGAGGCTCCACTGTACAGTGTGTGAATTTCAAGGCAAGAGTTGCCTTCTGCATATTTTCCGTGTGGTTAAGGAGATGGAAGATGTGCAAGCATTGTGTGCTTATCTCTAATATAGTAATCCCCCCTCTATCGTGGGGGTTAGGGGCCCAATCTAACCCGCCATAATGGAAAACCCGCGATATGTGGATGCTGAGTTAGGTCGGGACTGGGGGGCCTCTCTGGGGCCTCCTACACTTACCTGAGGCCTGGCGCTGCTCCAAATGGGCCTCCGCCAGGCTTCCCAGCTGGTCAGAAATCCCAGAAGTAGTTTCCGGTAATCGGGAAGTCTCTTCCACTTCGCCAGAAACCACTTCTGGGGCCTCCGACAGGCCTAGGAAGCCCATCAAAGGCCTGTTTGGGTCAGTGTCAGGCCTGGAGTAACTGCAAGAGGCCTCAAACAGGCCCAAACAGCTTACCAAAGGGGGCCTTGCCTTTCATATACTGTGGTCCTGCGATATACCGGGACCGCCGTATATGAACTGTGAAATGGCAGGGGACTACTGTATTCTTGGGGCCAGATCAGATGAGACCGCGTACATTTTGCATATCCCAACTGTTCTGGAGCCTCTGAGCCTTCGTGGACCTTGATTCCGAGTGATGCTTCAGTTTTACAGTGGGTTAGTTTACTCCTTTTAGGAGACAATACATCTCCCTTACACAGAGACAGGCTCACACACACACTCAGTGATTTTGCAACTTTCTTCTACTTTTTTTTTCTTCTAGAAGGATAACTAGGGTTGATTTTGCATAACTGTAATTTCATCCGAGGGGTGTTGCAGTCCAGCCTACCTGGACAGCACCCAGTTGCAAAAAGCAGCAGTGGCTGAAGACAGGCAAGTAACCAGCATGTAAAATGTAGGTACCATCCCTAAAGGAAAGGGAGAGTGCCATGGATAGCATGTCATTCCCTTGATAAAGTTATTTATTTCTGTATCCCCACCCCCATCCTCCCGGGTTACGTAATGAATTACAGTGGACCCTTGTATAACAAACAGCTTGTATAACATAAAATTTGTACAACATAAAAATTCCAGAGATAGGGGAAATTTGCTTAACATAATCGCCTATGGGGAGAATCCGTACAACATAAAAATGGGATCACTCCATTTTCAATGCATTCCCATGGGAATTTGTATAAAGGAAAATTTGCTTAACATAATTTCATTTGGAACGAATGAATTCCTTTATACAAGGTACCACTGTATTTGAAAGGGGCTGTTTGTTTTTAATGTCCACGTTCATACATCCTTAACAAGAAGACCAAGGATGAGGGCCGTCTCCTCCTCTCCTTGCGTGACTCGGTCTTGATTTCTGAATAGCTGCACTTTATTATTTTAATAGGCTCAGGGTTAATGGTCTGTTAAGCCTACATCTTGTGCTGCTGCTGTTCCTGCTTTGACCTCCTTCTTGAACAACCTGTTATCCTGCAGAAAGAACTGAAAGAGATTTTTATAAAACGGAAGCGATGGTTTGTCTCCCCTTATTTGCTGCTGGATGGCGTGCCAAGGAGGGGAACCTCTTGACTCGTCTGCGCAAAAAAATCTGCCGATCTCACGGTTGGTTTTCTGACAGCAAAGCTTCTGGCATACCTGAACGCTGCTGCACTGCAGATCTTGGTTCATTTTTCGAAACCTGCACGGCTCCCCGCTCCCTTCCGCTTCGGATTGCAGCACCGGCTGATAAATGCCTTTCCCTGCAGCAATCCCAGCGTACCAGAGCTGACCTTGATTTCCACTGAATATTTTAGAAAGGCTGCTTATTTAATTTTTAAGTCGTGCCTTGCATCCCTGCAATATCGAAAAGGAAAAGGAAAAACAACAACAATAATTCTGAATTCCAGTGTAGTATTTTGCCCGCCTGTGTTCTTTATTAATTGCAACCTCTGATCTCTCTCTCCCCACCCCCAACACGTCTGTTTGGTTTTTTTACTCCCAGAAAGAGAAGAGGATGTTGGAATGAATTTCAAAATTAGACATGTTCTCTGGATAGGGCAGGAAGACAGCAGAGGCATTGTTCTATCTCCTGAGTAGCAATTAAAATTCTGTGTTTACTTGAAATAAAGGTCAATCTAAATCTTCAAAACAAGCATGCACTCCCTCATCTGAGTTTGTTTGTTTGTTTGTTTGTTTGTTTGTTTGTTTGTTTTTATACCTCCCGTCTTCCGAAGGAACTCGGGGTGGTGAACAGCCTATCGATCACTAATAACAACAATAACAAAAAATAAAATAAAATAATACTAATACAAAAGTAAATAGAGTATGTAAAATAGAATAATTGTACTAATACTAAAACAACAACAAAAGAAATATACTGTTTTCATCTCAAAAGGTCTTATGAGATACATGCGTAGTAGATCAGTGTTACCTCTCTGGTTAATGTTTGTGAAGAGGATTGGACAGGTTCCTAGAGGAAAAGTCCATCACAGGTCACAAGCCATGTTGGGGATGTGTAATCTCCAAGCTTAAAACCAGGGTACTTTAAGGGCCAGATGCAAGGGAGTGGTATCAGGAGACAGATATCTAGTCTTGAGTACTCCCAGACACATCTGGTGGAGCCACTGTGAGATACAGGAAGCTGGACTAGATGGGCCCTTGGCCTGATCCAGCATGGCTCTTCTTATGTTCTAAGATTCTAAGTTAGCCAATTGAGGTTATCTGGAAGTTGAGTCATGGCAACTGGACTGACGAAGCTGCTTCGAAGAGTCGCGAAACATTTCAGCCTCTCAAAGAAAAGAAGTCCAGTTGCTATGGCTCAACTTCAGAAGACTCTCTGGTTAATATAAGAAGTTTTGGAGAAGGTAGCCGTATTAGTCTGTGCAAGAATTATTGAGTACATGTCTGAGAGCTACCTGCTTGACCAAGGTCATGGCAGAGACAAAATTCCACAGGCAAAGCTACAGAGAAAGCCTTCTCTCTAGTATATAATTGGCCAGATGGGGTGGATATAAATACAATCAATAAATAAATAATCTAAAATGATGTCAAGATCTTTGATTCTGGACAGACACATGAAGGAAGAGGCGGTATCTTATCTTCTTGATTGTAAGCCTGAAGGCAGGAACTGTCTAATTGTTGACTGTTCTAAGCTGCTTCAAGAGATGGTACAGTGTCTGGAGATAGGGGATACAATTCTACAGTATAAATAGGTTTTTTTAAATGAATTTTCTTGCCCGCCATCCAAAATGGAACAGCCCCTCTTGGTAGGAGAGCTGTACCATTCACTTTTTTGAACACGGAAATCAATCCACAGACACTTCTGGATGACTTTTGGAGTGCATGGAAAATACTTTGAAATCATTTTTGTATAGGCAAAGGTTAACATAGTTGCTGGAAAAAGATGTTTGTATTTAATGTACTCACCACTTTGTTTTCTTAAAATAACACCCCTCAGGAGAAAATCTCTGGGCCATATTTTAGACCCGTTTTTCTTGAAGCATTTTCTTTTGCTTTTGCTGTCAAGTTTAACTTTTACCTTCAGAGTGTCCTCTTTTTGAGGTGAAAGTTATCTATCAACTCATTAGCTCTGAGCTATCCGTAGTGGATCAGGAAAGAGATCTTGGTGTGTTGGTGGACAGCCCAATGAAGGTGTCTACCCAATGTGTGGCAGTGGTGAAGAAGGTCAGTTCCATGCTAGGGATTATCAAAATAGGGATTGTAAATAAAACATCCAACATTATAATGCCATCATACAAAATGTTAGTAAGGCCGCACCTGGAGTATTGTGTACAATTCTGGTCACCGCATCTAAAAAAAAGACATGATGGAACTGGAAAAAGTGCAAAGGAGAGCGACTAAAATGATTACTGGGCTGTGGGATCTCCCTTAAGAGGAAAGGCTAAAACATTTGGGGCTCTTTAGTCTGGAAAAAAGGCGCCTGAGGGGGGATATGCTTGAAACATACAAAATAATGCAGGGCATGAGTCAAGTGGATAGAGGGAATCTCTTTTCCCTCTCACAAAATACCAGAACTAGGGGACATCCACTCAAACTGAGGGTTGGGAGAGTGAGAACAGACAAAAGAAACTATTTTTTTAACCTAGCGTGTTAGTCTGTGGAACTCCCTGCCACAGGATGTGGTGATGGCATCTATCTGGCCTGGATGCCTTGAAAAGGGGATTGGACAGATCCCTGGAGGAAAAGTCCATCACAGGTTACAAACCATGATGGAGATGTGTAATCTCCAGGCTTAAAACCAGGGTACTTCAAGGGCTAGATGCAGGGGAGTGGTATCAGGAGACGGATATCAGTCTCATGCACTCCCAGAGGCATTTGGTGGGGCCACTGTGAGATATAGGAAGCTGGAGTAGATGGGCCTTTGGCCTGATCCAGCATGGCTCTTCTTATGTTCTTATGAGGAGCATGCTGCTACAGTGTTATTCATAGAGACTTTAAAATCGTCATGTTGCCGGATAAAGAGGTAATGGAGTTATAAAGTAGTTGACTTTAATTTAGATTTCCTACATGCTGGTTCAGAGCTCACCAGCACTTGAAGGAGGAGATAGTGGGCATTCTTATTTGGCAGAAGAAAACTGCTTCCTTTTCTTTAAGTATTAAGCAGCTAGAAATCTACGTGACTGCCATTTCGCTACGGGGCATTGGCGTTCGCACTGTTCTGTCTTCAGGGGACACTTCCCACATTGATCGTTCAGCTGAGAAGCCCTGGTCGATCAGCTGTAATAACCAAGTGGATGTTGTGGAATTGGGGAAAGAAAGGTGTTCTGGTGGCTGCTGTAGGAAAAGGACAGAAGCAAGTTCAAATCTCCAGACAATCGGCAGTCGATGGGAAATGATTTACGGTTCTCATTCTCTTCTAATACTGAGAACAAACTGCTGGGTTGAGCGCATCGACCTTGCTTGGCCCTTCTATGTCCATTTGCCTGAGAGTCTAGTCTGTACTAAGTGCCAGTTGGCTGGACCACACGATTTTAGTGGAAAAACAAAAGTTGGTTGTGCAGTCCTAAAGTCTGTAACTCCTTCCAAAAAAGGTTGGAGGGGGAAGGAACTAGAAGTAGAAGATTCTACAAAAAATACAAAGTATGGAGAAAGTGTTCTCTCTTTGCATCGCAAAATGCAAAGCCATTGCAGCAGAAACAAAACAAACAAGATGTTATTTGGCATAAAGGTCTCATCGACTTTAGCCCAATTTTTTTTCAAATGCAAGTCCTGGCTCTTCATCTTACTTCTTGCACCTGAAGGAGTAGGCTAAAGCCCACAAGATGTCATGCATGTTAGAAAACATGTTAGCACTTAAGCCACCACAAGACTCTTTGTTGATTTTTCTCTATGGCATCCTTTATAATTCCTGTTGGCCCCAGCTATAGTCTGGAATATCTGGGTGGTGCCCAGTTCAGTGGTGCACACTTCTACGTTGAAAGTGTTCAGCTTCGGAACTTGGAATAAAAGCAGAGCAAAGTTGTTTGCTTATATACAGCTCCATACCACTTCAAGTAGTCCCTGGGCGGTTTACAGTTTTTTAATTACAGTATGCAGGCTACACATTCCCACCCCTGCAAGCTGGGTACTCATTTCACTGACCTCGGAAGGATGGAAGGCTGAGTCAACCATGAGCTCCGGGTCATGAGCACAGTTTTACCTGCAGTATAGGCATTTAACCACTGCGCCACGGGCCTCCTTACAAAATAGAAAGCCTATTTATGTTGAGCTGCATAAGTACAGTGGTACCTCAATTTACGAATTTAATCCCTTCCAAATGCATGCTCTTAAGTCGAACTACTCTTAAGTCAGGGTACCTATCTAGTTTTTTTTTTAAAGTTAAAAAAAATTAAAAATGTAAGTCGGGCAGACCATATCTAAAATTTGTAAGGAGGCAGTTAAAATGCCATCAGTTTTCCGCTCTTAAGTCGAATTGCTCTGAAGTCGAGCTGCTCTTAAGTCAGGGTACCACTGTATTGCAGTGTTGTATGGTTTTTCTTTGAAATAAAAAGGTGGAAGCCGTGTGGCCATTACAAACTACAAGTGCAAGACTAGGCTATAGGTGATACCTTTATAGACCACTAATAAAAATAATTTTTAAAAAATATCATTGCAGGCTTCTGTGGACAATGATCCACTTCTTCACAGCAAGTACCAAAAGTCCAAACATGGCAAATATGTGGTTTGCCAGATTATTCTTAGAAGTTTTTTTTCTTTTTTCTAGCATATAATATTGGCCCAAACTCTTGGGCTTTGTCATGATCATTTACGTGGTGATGGTACAATAGTCACATGAAAATAAGGGCAACGATCCTGTACCCTGAGTAGTCATGTGGGAATTTCGGCCAGCATAGCTGAAAGTCCTGTCCTTGACTAAATCAGTCTGTTATTGTGCATTTTCTTGTTATAGGCCCTTTAATTTAACTAATGTGCTCTATTATCCACGTTGATGCTGTCAGAGTTTCAGAGGCTAGAAAGCAGAGCTCAGTTCACAGATATTACGCCAAACTGCAAACCACACTGTTGTTGCCCATTTTCTCGTTAAAGGGCCATAGATTTAGTTATATACACTAGAGTCTGAGAACTATGTTTCGTGCATTGTCTTCCTGGGGCAAACCAGAGCTGAACCCCATGCAACAGGTTTCTATACTTTGAGTACCCACCTTGCCTTCAGTTGTACATGGGCATTAAAAGCAGGAGAAATTGGCCAGATAGAGAATGCTTGTAGGCTGCATCTGATTCATAGATCAGAAGTTCACGCCCCCATTTAGTACCTGTTTT
Source organism: Phrynocephalus versicolor (assembly GCA_023846285.1). Taxonomy (NCBI): domain Eukaryota; kingdom Metazoa; phylum Chordata; class Lepidosauria; order Squamata; family Agamidae; genus Phrynocephalus; species Phrynocephalus versicolor. The sequence goes on along the minus strand of JAHTLZ010000225.1, from coordinate 1,795,862 downwards.
ATGCTACTTTTAACTTGCCATGGAATTTAGAAAGCTTGCATGGTGTCTTGGCACCCAAATTCTATCCAGGACCAAAACTGCTTAGCTCAGCAAGTTGGCTGAAGTGTGATGTACCTTCAGACTAGATATAGGAAAATAACTTATTTGGATCTCAGCTGTCAGAATCCCAAAACCAGCATGGTCAGTGATCATATTGGCTATGGAATATAGTAGCTTGCTGCTAGTATTGTACTAAACACTCCAGTGTCGGGGTAGGTGGGTGGGAGATTATGCCTGTACATTGCACACAAACAAAGACATACACACAGAAAGGCATGGAGACTTGACATCTGCTTTTTATGGTAGGCAAGAAGCAAGTCATATTTCTCCAGCCATTGCTGAGAAGTATTTCTCTCCTTCCCCTTTGTTCTTCTTGTCATCATGAATTTTCTATTACCTGTTCAGAACTGGTGGGACTTTTTCCTTAAAGACCCAGAGCTGCAGGCACCTGATAAGAGTTTTTTGTGACACAAGTTCAACAAAAGATAAGTTTTTATGGATAGCAGCCCACTTCCATCGGATACAAGCTATTTCAGTCTGCAAAAGCTTATATCTAGTGAAGGTACCACAAAATTCCCTCAGTTTTGCTGAAGAAGGCTAATAAGGCTGTTCTCGCCCTAAATTTTGTTTGCAGTTGGAGGGCTGGAATGAAGACCAGTTGCTGTGCTTAAGACTAGGCTATGCTCAATTTAATTTGCATAATGTTCTGACTGTGACATTTTGAATACTAATTAGAAATGGCTTTGCACAAATGATTAAGGTTCATGTAGGAAGAGGATCAGGAAAACAGATAAATGTGCCTGGATGATCATCTGAGAAAGAAAGGGAATGGTGACACGAGGAAACTTCTGGAACTACATTTGCTACTGATGTGGACTCATTAAGAGAGTCAGTCAGAGAGACCAATAGACCAGAGTTCACATGGTGCATTAAAAAACTGGATGGGAATGCAAATCGGAATTTCCCCCATCACTCTCTAACTACTGTATTGTACTGCAGTGACTCCTTTATAACTTGATATAAAATATTTCTCAATATTTAGTACAGATATACTCTAACAAGGCCCGGTATCTTCACCTTTTCTTCCCGGTCCAGAATTATGAGCATTAGAAACATGGTTTATGCTTTATTAAAACAGGAGTGTGGTTAAGACTCTGTGCCAGCCAGAGCCAGATTCCAAGGCTTACTTGCACACAATTTCCACACTTTGCATGATACAGTTCTGCTTATCGCTTACTCTTTTCTGTTTTTTGATGTTGACCCAAAGATGTGCTTTTGGAAATGTTATGCCGCAACAAATCAGTGAATCATGTTGTGATTGACTGATTTTATTTGATATAATTTGTATGCCTCCTTTCTCCCCGTAGAGGACCCAAGGTGGCTCGCAACAATTAAAATCATACAATGATAAATTTAAAATGCCCTACAAAACTATACATTGCAAAACAATCACTGGTCAAGGTTAAGAACAATTTTAAAAAAACATTAGAAATTTCAAACTATTTCTTTTAAGTGTGCTTGTGTGCACACATCTAGCACTTATAAATGAAGAGCATTTCATCTGATTACTGAGCGATCTCAGTCCCCTTGTCAGCAAAACACTAAGTTGCCCGATGCTTGCTGACTTAAAGGACATTCTGTCCCTCTGGTCGCAAAGGCAGTATTTTTAGTGCGCTGCTAGTAAGCATTGAGCACATGCCAGAAAGATGCTGTTGTCGGATGTTGCTTCCTCTCTCCCACAAGCCATTGGTGCCACCTCCCACCACCGTAGCTGCTACCCGGAGAGTGGTAATTTACTGCTGCTCTACGTGATGCTGCAGAGGTCCTGCAGAACACAGCGAATGTCTTCCCCACACCAGTATACAGAATATATAACATCCGAATGCAGTGCCATTGGTTCTGCAGTTCCTTCGTGGAGCCCTAAATCACCATGAAGAAGTCTGTGAGGGTGAACCAGTCTGTTCTTTGAGAAAGCAAGTACTGTATTAAGAAGAAAGGATAGGAGTATTAAAAGTTGTGTTATAGCAAGCCAGATTGCTGTCCAGTTTTTTTAACAGCTAATGGTCTGTTACTGTTACAATAGGACAACTCAAAACCTCATGCCAAGGGGATAATTTATCATCATCATCATCATCATCATCATCATCATCATCATCATCATCATCATCATTTATTATTATTATTATTATTATTATTATTATTATTATTATTATTATT
>JAHTLZ010000225.1:1751385-1782342 GCA_023846285.1 Phrynocephalus versicolor | reverse complement strand
AGCTAGCATGCCAGGCAGAGTTATTATGACACATTCCTTCTCTCTACCTCAGGTAGGTTCTTACGCACAAGATCTTTAAAAATATGAGTTTTTCTTCCTACATTCGCTCAGAAATGATAGCAGTTTCAAAATCTTCCAACTGACTTTTCCTAAATTGTAAAATCATTCTTGAAAGATGACAGAGCTTTTCTCTTCATCAGCGTCATGTTTTCCCCCCCCCCCCCCATAGACCAATTGGTATAAACTGATGACAGATTGCCTTGTTATCAATTGCATGAATTACATAACAGGCTTTAGTGGAGGCCAGGTTCATTAGAGGGACGAGGGGAGGGGAGAGAGAGAAGGGGAGGCAATACAGAGCAGTCATCCAAAGCGATTGATGCTGCACCAGCTATTATGTCTTGTTTCTGTTTGCTGCTTCCTCTTCCGTCCACCCCCAGTTACAATCCATTTTTGTGCCAGGAATCCTGCCGTATGGGGAGATTGCATTATGAACAAGAGACCACACAGTCCCTGGATTTCTGGCAGACCACATCCCTTTTAATTCCTTGAGCTGATTTGGCTGCCTGGATGGCTTTTCAGAGTAAATCTGAGGCATTCTATTCCCAGCTACAAAGGTGACATTGTGAGATGGGGGACTCTGGAAGATCTTAAATGTGTTTAAACTCTCTGGACAAGAGACAGCAGTTTTGGCGATAGATGTAGGGCAGACATATTCTCTCTCTCTCTCTCTCTCTCTCTCTCTCTCTCTCTCTCATTCCGTCTTGCACATTTTCTCTTTCTCTCTGTAAAACATGACTGCACAAAGACATTGGTATGTTTGCCCTTCCGTTCTATCTAACTGATCAGTTAACCTTGAGGGGATTTTCCTTCACCATCCCTTGTCAAGTTGATATGTGCAGAAGACGTGAGTTTTCTTGGCTAGAAAGCGAACGTCTCCAGAGTTCTCCATCTAAGGACCGAAGATTATTCTGTATGCACATACCATCTCTCTTAAATAAACATAGGCAGTTCTCTCTCTCTCTCTCTCTCTATCTATCTATTTCCCCCCCCCACTTCCCCTCTGCCTCACCCTGTTCCTTCTATATTTGATGCAGGCAATTCAGATGTCGAGTCTTGTAGTCAAATCACAACCCAGTAAGATTCAGTGGATGAATCTGGGTGCATTTTATACGTCTGGGGAATGGCTGCAGGCTAAGATATTTGAAGGACATGTTGACCCTGCAAATACTGTATCACTTTCAGTGCCCCCCCCCAAATAATGGGCAGTGTAGTTTAATGAGGGAGGGAGAACATAAGGGCTAGAGATTCCTGGGTCTCTGTTTACAGAAATAGAATTACCTAAAGAAAGGGGGGTGGCTATTGAGCCACTTTACAATATACACCAATGATTCCCTGTCATTGGTCCTCTATTTATTTTAGATTTGAGCTCTCAGAATCCCTGGCATCTGACCATTGTGGGCTGTATCATCTAGGAGATGAACTCTAAAGCATCTGAACAACCGAATGTTGAGAACTGGTGGACAGTACGGCCCCAAAATATACCTAGCTGAAGAAGAAGACTGCCTATTAGTTTGTTCATTGTATCTCCGCAAGTTCAAACTGAGGAAATGAGCCACCTCTGAGTCATGGCTCTCTTTCCTATTCTACTCCCTGTTTTGTTTTATTTCATTTGCTTTGTTGTTGTTATCCTGATTGGTTTGTTACCTTGAATTTAAGAAGAAAACTTTGGAAAATGTAACAGTAAACCCATCTGAACTCTGGCCATGTCTGAAGACCCATCCAAAGGTAAGCCGGCTGGATAAAAGCCAGGGCCAGCTGTGCCATTAGACAGAAAGCCAATTCGGAGTGTCAGAAAAAAAGAAGCAAATTGTTCGTTTGTTGATTTATTGTTACTGAATCTTTCCTGCCAGGGAATAAGTGATTTCAGCTCCCACTGGAAAAATAACCTGATTAATCTTGGTGATATGCATCTTCGTTGAGGTAGGAGATACCATTTGCTTCTTAGCCTGAGGTAGACCAATTTTTGGAGGGTTGTTATTGCACACCAAGAATAGTGTAAGATGGTGTGGGCAACTGCTAATCATCTAGATAGGGTTAGACCAGTCCACGTGATAAGAACAGTCCCCAGTTCCCATCATGTGGGCATTGCAAGGAGCTATCTGAAGGGGCACACCTTAGTGTGAATTGGAGTTATTGTAAATTAGGATTCTTAGTTCATCATAGTGGTCTCTGGTCTATATAACCGTGATGGGTTGTTGTTCACCTCACTGTAAAGAAACTCCCCCTCCCATCACCTTCCCAAAAGACAGGAATGAGGCAATGTGACTGAGATTGTGGTGATTAAACTTACATACTTTTGGTACTTCTATGAGATTGATCAGTATTAATAATGATGGTGGTTGCATAAAGTTCAGACTAATTTCCATAAAACTTTCCATTTCTTACCAAGTTTCAGATTTACAATTTGTGTCTAGACAATTTAGTATCTACTCGACCTTTGGAAAGAATAGAATGCTGTTAATTCTATTAGTTAAGTTATTTCTAAAATATGCAAACAGCTTTGGCTTTCACTTTAAAAGCATATCTAGCCCCCTCTAGTTCTTTTTCCTCTTGCTGAGATAATCCCAAATTTAGCCCAACCTGAGGAAACTCATCCAATCACTTTCAGTCCTATGTGACAGTTTGAATGCCATTTCTAGCCCCTTCAGACCGATCTCTCTCTCTCTCTCCTGGTTGCTGTTGTTGTTGCTAAAATCTGATTGACATTGCTAGGAGCCTAATTATGATCAGAATTAAATTGCAAAACTGTGGTAAAGAAATGAAAATGCTGAGGTCATAATGCACCTTGACCCGTTGTCCATGGTTTGATCCATCTATGGGCTTTATTTCCTGTTTTTATTTTATGTTCTGTTTACTATAGTTTTTTTTTTAAGTATTTCTTTTAAGAAGGAAGTTACAGATAAAGCGAGGGAGAAAGAAGAGAAACTTGTCTGCAGAAGGCTCCAGAAAAGTCCTGAGTCCTTTTTTCCCTCCCAGTTGTAGTGCGAGGTCCCTAATATTATCTTTAATCAGAAATCAGGGGTGATATGGTGATTCCCTAGACCAGCCAAGATGCCCTAAGCACATCCGATCTTGCCTGATTTTGGAAGCTAAGCAGGGTCGCCCCTGGTTAGTACTTGGATGGGAGACCATCAGGGAATATCAGGTGCTGTAGGCGCCTGGAGTAGGAACTGGCAAGCCACTCCAGTATTCCTGCCAAGAAAACTCAATGGACATGGAGTCACAAAGAGTCGGTTACGACTGTAACGACACAACACATGGACATGGTGATTCCCTACATGTGTTCCTCATCACCCAATTGGCAACTTCCATGCTTCTCATTAAATGGAGAACGTTCCTGATTCTCATGGCACGTTAGAAGGGTGAAGATCCTCAGCAAGATATCCAAAAGACTTGCACTTGTTGGCAGAAACTGCCTGCCAGTGCCACAGTATGCAGTTTCTAAACTGTGTTTTGAAAGTAGGTCCAGCATCAATGAAGATTACTTGGGCTGTTTCTTTGGAAACAGACATTTGGTGGGTCTGATGCCCTCTTAGTCAACCAGTGGATGGCTGAGTAAAAAGATTTTGCATCTCTTCAATCATATGCAGTCTGTGAAAGACAAGACTGACCTGGTTACTGTGGCATTGGGGTTGTCTTGTGATTAACTGCTTGGCTACATCTATGGATAGATGTTGGTCCTAATCTAAAATTAAGATCATTGGATCAACGATTTAGTCCATTTAACTTTTTCTAATGAGTGAATGAGAGTTGTCTAATTCATTTATTAGAATCCTTAAGGGCCCTGCTGTTGAGTTTTGGGTTCTTGCAAAAGTCTTGGTTCAGTTGTACATAACAGGAGGCCTGCTGTCATTTTTAGTTGACCTTCATTTCAGAGAAGCCTATACTGTAATTAATTAGTTAACCTGCAGGAAGGATCCCTGCAACAATCCCTGCTTATGGATAATCAGTTGGCAGTGTCTATTTAACTTTGGCCGATCTCCTTGTGTAAAAACATGTAATTAACCAGTATGTTCAGAGAACATGAGGACCCTGTAAATGTATTTACTTTGGGATTTATTGCGCAATATTCTGTTGCTGAGAACAATTCCTGCAATACCATTCTTTGGGACATAGTGCATTTACTTGGACTTCTATAATAGATTCTCAGATTGCTTGGACTGATGCAGCTGCTTTCCTTTTTGCGCTTTTGTGAGGTGGGCTGGTGATGAGAATAGCCTAATCTACACAACGTGAGGTAATAGCATGTAAGCTAAGAATGCTGAGGTGAGGAAGCCACCCTTTTAAGTGGCTGGAGGAAATTTTTTATACGGCACAGGATAATGTGTCAGAGTTCTGAGCTGATTGATTGTGTGTTATGTGGTGTCAAGTCCGAGCCAACATATAGCAGTTCTCATAGGGCTTTCAAGATAAAATATTTAAGAAGTGGTTTCACCATTTCCATGTCTTGATGACTTTCCCTCGCTGAAGGGGGGGGTTGAACCCAGTTTTCCTGAATCTTGGTCCCCTTAATCTATCTATTACACTACACTGTCTCTATATACAGTAAATTGAATTGTGTTGTTTCAGACCGCACCACTAGGGAAGAGATGCCAGTCTGGAATGTTCCCCTGTTGTCATCACTGTTAAAAAAATCGCAAATCCTATGATTTCCTTTAAGACGTAGTGCATCAGAAAGGCAGTGCCCATCTTGTTTGTTCTGTTCTAGTTTACTTGTAGGTGGATGGTTTTGCAAGGTAGCTTTTTTATTTTATTTTATTTTTGTTCACCTACATTCTGAAATGTTGTAGTTCAGTTCCTCAGCTCAGAACACCACCTTATTCTATATAATATGGAAGGTTTTCATCTATTTTCCCCCTAAGGGCCACTTTCTCAACTGAGGTTTCTTTATTTCCACTCTTCTTCCATCCTTCCCCTCCTTTTTCCACCTCTCTCACCGTAAAACCTGACTTCTTTAAGGCATTAGCCACTAGAACTAGGGCTCGGAAGGTCAAAACAATGTGGCTTTTAAATTAGCAAGGATGACAAGATCATCTGCTGTGGCTCCACCCACCAATGGAGCATGGAGGAGGGGAATTTTCACCAACAGTACATTGTTATTATGAGCTCCCTTTGGTATAATGTGGAATTGTGGAATAGTATTTGTGGCAGTTTGTTCTTTAATGGACGATTCAGATCCTGTAGTTTTACAAAAATCTTCCTTCTGGCAGAGATGAAACCCACTAATCGTGTTTGATTGACATGATTGTGTTCAGGCAGTGGTTCTCAACCTGTGGGTCCCCAGATGTTCCTGGACTGCAGCTCCCAGAAGTCTTCATCACTAGCTGAGCTGGCCAGGATTTCTGGGAGTTGCGGTCCAGGAACATCTGGGGACCCACAGGTTGTATTTTAATTGCATTTTAAATGTAATTTCAGTTGTCTTGTTCCTATTATTCTTTTGGGTTATGTTTTGTTTGTCTTGTTGTAAATAGCCCAGAGTGGCCTCATTGCCAGATGGGCCGTATAGAAATATAATAAATAAATAAATAAATAAATAATAAACAAACAAACAAGACCAGGCCGTACAGCTGATGAGTCTGCTTTCCAAAACATTGCTCCTAGGTGCTCCTCCCTTAGGCAACAGCCTCCATCTGCTCAATGGTAGAGCCAGCCTAGGTTTGCTGAACAATCTGTGAGTTAAACATATAGTCACAGTCCTGTTCACACCCTCTGATGCAGTGGTTCTCAACCGGTGGGTCCCCAGCTGTTCCTGGACTGCAACTCCCAGAAGCCTCCATCACTCACTGTGGTAGAAAAGGTTTCTGGGAGTTGCAGTCCAGGAACATCTGGGGACCCACAGGTTGAGATCTACTGTGTGAAGGGGTATGTTCTTCTGTGGTTTGGAACTGCAGATCTGGAAACTGTAGCCCACAAGCCAAATCAGCAAACCTATAGTTTTTATCCTTCTAGAGTAGTGCTTCCCAACTTTTTCTGCTTTCATACCTCTGTTCCATAAACTGCACCCTAAAATAGAGAAAACCCAGAAAAACTCACTCAGTGAACACTGATCACAGGACTGACTCAAGTGCCCATTTACAACAGCATTCATTTTTTTTGTGAATCAGAGGAAAGTGAAAGCTTGAGCCTGTGGGGTCATACACAATACAGTTGACCCTTGTATAACATACAGCTTGTATAACATAAAATTTGTACAACATAAAAAATTCCGGAGATAGGGAAAATTTGCTTAACATAATCGTCTATGGGGCAAATCTGTACAACATAAAAACGGGATCACTCTGTTTTTAATGCATTCCTATGGGAATTTGTATAAAGGAAAATTTGCATAACATAATTTCATTTGGAACGAATTAATTCCTTTATACAAGGTACCACTGTAGATTGTTTGGGGAGGGACTCCCCACCAAAATAACAAAACAAGGGAACAGAGCTTTTCTCAACATTAAATAATGAAGACAATTGATTTCAAACCATCTTTTCCCCCTTTCTTCCTTCTTTCCTTCTCTTACTACACACACCCCAGCCCTCCATCAAGTTTTAAACAGAAATCAAACAGAAATTGGAAGGCTCTTCTTGGTTTGAGACAAACAGTCCGCTGTAGAAGAATGATGGATCCTTTGCCCTTATCTGGCATGCTGGTGGTATTTGTCTGAATGCTAAACAACAACAGAAACTGAAATATCACGAATGCATGAACCAGGCATGCTTCAGTTAGACCCTTGCCTCCCCAGAAATGCCATTTCTGTCCTTCCTGTGAAAATGTGCTTCCTTCTGTTGAGATTGCAAGCTGCTGTCTAAATGCGATTAATGCTTATTGTTGTTTTCAAACATTGTCTCCCAGCCGTGCCAAAGAAAAGGCCAGTCTGAGACATCCTTAAAGGGCAGTTTTGAAGATTAGAAGAGGTTATGCAGTATCTGTCTTCCTGTGATGTAAAGGAAGGAAAAACAGGTTTGCAGGACGGACATTGTGTGGCCTTCATCACTGGCTATGTTGGTTATGTTTTCAACAACAACAATAATAATAATAATAAACTTTAATAATAAACCACAACACGAGAGCTACTGGTTTAGAAACATTGTCTTCCTTTTGGACCATAATGGCTCCAAAGTAGCTTGTGTGTGTAACACTAAAGGATGAGATGCAGCACAATGTCATTGCTTAGGGATGCTGCGCTCAGAATCAAGGTGAGCATTATAATGTCCCATACCACATAAGAGAAGTACAAGGGGGGAAAGCACTGTCCCTCTTTGCTCAAATCTGGGAGATTTAAGGGCTGGGAGAGTAAGAACAGACAAAAGAAAATATTTTTTTAACACCCAGCGCATGGTTAGTCTGTGGACCTCCCTGCCACAGGATGTGGTGATGGCATCTGGCCTGGATGCCTTCAAAAGGGGATTGGACAGATTCCTGTAGGGAAAGTCCATTACAGGTTACAAACCATGATGGAGATATGTAATCTCCAGGCTTAAAACCGGGGTACTCCAAGGGTCAGATGCAGGGGAGTGGTACCAGGAGACAGATATCTAGTCTCGTGCTCTCCCAGAGGCATTTGGTGGGGCCACTCTGAGATACAGGAAGCTGGACTAGATGGGCCTTTGGCCTGATCCAGCATGGCTCTTCTTATATTCTTAATATCTACTGAAGAAGGTGTGAAGGGCACCTCTGAGAAAGACCGAGCATTTTTAGTAAGGTATTATGCTCTGGGTGAAAGCGTTTTGGAACTCTGATCATGGATAATGGGCAAGAATGAGCTACAGCCTGTCCTAGCATCCTCTGGCTCCACAGAGGCAAGGTGTGTGGAGGGACCAGTGATGCAGAGATCCATTTTGACATGGCAGTCCTTATTGTCTTAAGAGTCATTGGGTTCACAGGGGCTTCCACGCAAGTTAGTGGATGTAGAATTGCAGCCTCCAATATTGTTCATAAAGTAAATTTCTACTCTGATTTTACTGTTTGCAGTTAGACATAGGTCCTTCATTTCAGAAGTGGTCCAGTTCCAAATGAAACATGGGAGCCCAGCTGGCGTTCTGAACCAGACCAACCCTGCGGAACGAAATCAGCCAATCCCTTACCTTGCTCTGGGGCCACGTGGGGCAAAACTCCAATGAGGAAGAACCTTCCAATGCCATCTTTCCTTCTCCCTGGCTTTGGCCAATCAGACAGGGAAGCAAGATGATGCATTTCCCTGCACAGCTCCTGATTGGCTGGATCACTTCTGAAACTAAACACCCATCTCTATTTGCAGTCCCTCCCCTCACCCAAACATATCACTAAGAAAGATATTTCTTGGATACCACTCCCAGGACTCTCTCTGCTTCTCCACTAGGAAAATATGGGAGTTCTAACCTAAATAAGCAATACTTCATGCCTCTGGTGAAATTAGCTGTAGATAGGGCTAAAATAAACCTTTTTTTTATTGCCACAAAATCCTAGATTCTACCCAGAGTTTTGCATGTTGACCTGTTACATGCATATGACACCCCTCCTTAACTTTGGAAAGACCAGGATTAACAGTATTTTTCCATGGATAAGACTATGTTTTAGTCTTAAAATGTTAGATTAAAAATCTAGGGTTGTCTTATACACAGAAATAAACGGAGGAGAGACCCGTGGAGTTATGAAACTAATTTTGGGTTGGAAAAGTGTGTGTGTGGGGGGGTTATACATGGGGGTGTCTTATACATGGAAACATTAGCAGGTTTCCTCCCTTTTTATGATAATCCAAAAATCAAAACAGTGTCCAGTAGGTCTAGCACTTCAGTTATAAAATGTCTCCCTCTGTGAGACCCCATGATGGTCTCATTGAAGGGCCAGCTTAAGTGATGGCTTTGAGGTTTCCATGTTTGGTTCAAATTTACGATTGTTAATCTCAGACTGCATTGTGGGTTTCTAATGTAAATTTATGAGTGTGTGTCACACTGGTGTTGAATTTATTGAATCTCACCCTGAGATCTACTGGATATAACGGAGGTAGCAATGAATCAACAAAGATTTAGAGGGAGCTGCTTTGGGCATGAATGGTTCACAGAATTCCATTTGAGGTGGCAGAGTTCAAATGAGCTTATTGTAAGGTGTAGCAACTTATTCATTCATTGTCTTTTTCTCTCCCCCCCCCCCGGTAGGTGGACGCATCTGTTCATTTTCCCCCTGCATTGAACAAGTTCAAAGGACCTGCCTGGCTTTACAAGAACACCGTTTTACTGACATTAATACTTCTGAGATCTTGCTCCGAGTGTACAATGTCAAGACAATTAGCCTGCAAATCCCTGACCTTGGGAGAGCAGCTGAGGACGATTTCACGGCAGCATCGGACAGAGGCACCCAGACAGATCAGGATGCCCCATGTGCTACAAATCCTCAGCAGGGCACTGTGCAATTTAAAAGCGGTGTACCGCTCAGAGACATGGTGGGTCACACTGGATATTTGACCTTTGCTACCAAAAGCCTATTTTAGTTGCATGAGCGGGGAGCAAAGAGCATCTACTACACTCCCTCCTGATCCAGCTTTTTGCTAGACAGCCGCTTCCATATATAGTCAGATTGAGTAAGATTATGTTTTGTTTAAATAGCATGCAGGAGCACTAACCAGATCAGCCTCAACAGCACTCTCTCGTTCTGGGACAAGGCTTGGCTGTCTGTCAGGTTGGAAGATGGTTTAGCCGCTAAGAGCTGTGGGCTGGATTTTACAAAACAAAACCCACTTGGTGGGGGGGGGAGGGAATGTCAATAAGGTTTCCTTATGCTTTCTAGAATGCCTGCATTAATTCATATCCTGTAACATGACCTACCTTAAGAAGAGATCTCTTGCTTTTGTTTCTAAATAGTTATTGCCAATGATTTTTTTTAAAAAAATAAAAACTAAATATTCAATGCAGAATTTGAAAAAAAGAGCCAGAGTTGGTTTTGGTTAATGCAGAAGAGGCCTCTCACAGCTTGAGTTCTTGTACAGAAAAAGGAGTTAAAATATTAAGATGCAAAAACCCTTCTGTCTTTTGAAATCTGGTCACCTATTAGGATTTCATTATTACAGTAGGACCCCAGTATCCACTAGGGATTGATTCCAAGCCTTCCCGTGGATAATGAAAACCGTGGATAAGAGAGAATGCCAAAATGTCCCCAAAACTGTTTTGTGATAGTAACATGCATTACAGCTGCTGTTTTGCAACAGTAACTTGCTTTACAGCTGCTGTTTGGGACGATAGCTTGCTTTACTGGTTTATTATAGTATTGCTACTGGTTTATTATAGTAGCTTGCTTTACAGCTGCTCTTTGTGACAGTAGCTTGCTTTGCGGCTGCTGAATTGTTTATTTTTCCTCTGCCAACCGTGGATAACTGAATCAGTGGATAATGTATCAGTGGATACGGGATCCTACTGTACAGAACTACTTTGTGAAATAGATAATTATTATTCTTCCTGACATGTTGAATGGGCCAGAAGAATCAGAGAGTTGTGCTAATCCCTGTCCCCCAGTATGATGCTGAAGTGAAACTATTCAAGAACAGTCTGGCCACATCTTTGAATAGGTATTTAATATTATTGCACATCTGCTTGTTCATTAATAAATACACGTAGCTAGATTTGCTTCATCCTTTAAACTCTCCCACCTGCCCCCCTCGTTTGATCTACAATATCTGGGATTTCAGGCTGAATCGGTATTCACAAATAGCTATTACTTTAAATATTTTAAGGATAAATTGCCTCCAATGTTCTTACCAGCGTCAGTGCACTGAACAATCTTATCTGCTCAGTCCTTGGATAAAAATGCAGCCCACGAGGTATACCTTTTATCCGCTCCAGGCTGTTTACCGGTATAATATCTCAGCCTGAACATGTGAATCTGGTTTTGCCCTTTTTCTTGACGAAAATAAACACAGCCAATCTTTTAACGGGTTACAGCCCCAGCGCTAATCCGTAACAGTTTGACAAAAGTCCTGCCAATTGCGACACGCAAAGATAGAGCAGCTGAGCAGATTAAAAATTGGGAAAGCAAAGCATCTGAGCCGAGGCTGTTACATAAGTGTTCCGCGGCTACAGCTTTCCTCCTCAGGAGGATGTGAAAGACTTGACACAGACCGCTTCTGAAGTACTTTTGAGGAAACGGAGAACGGAAGTGGCCGCCTCATTCATGGGGTGGCCAGAAGTGCAAAGGAAGAGAAACCTCATACACAGGTAAACACAGGATCAAGGGAACTAAAACCGAGGGATCAGATGGCTGAAATCTGGAAACAACTGAGCTGAAACCACCTCGCTGTCCTTAGGATGCCTTCGACTTAATACCAGAGCTTAAGGAAGACATTTTTAGATCACAGCTCCCAGAATCCCCCAGTTGGCATGGTGTGTTTTGGGAATTATAGTTTCATAAGCATTTTACAAGCGCTCCATAATTTCACATTGTGTACCAAACCAGCCTAAAGATACCCTTCATGGAAAGTTTATATATAACCTGGTTCCTAGGCCTTAATAACAGTAATAAAATTGAATGGAAGGAACCCATTGACAAAATACAGCGGACCCTCATATAACAAACAGTTTGTATAACATAAAATCTGTACAACATAAAAAAAATCCGGAGGTAGGGGATATTTGCTTAACAGAATCACCTATGGGGCAAATCTGTACAACATAAAAATGGTCATGATTAGGGATTACTCTGTTTTCATTGCATCCCTATGGGAAATTTGTGTAAAGGAAATTTTGCTTAACATAATTTCATTTGGAATGAATTAATTCCTTTATACCAGGTACCACTGTATTTACCTCCAAAAACTATTAATAATGTCCCTTCAGCCAAGCTTCAAGGCAGCTTACAAAAAATTAAGATGAAATTCAGAAATAAGGTAGGATCAATTTCCAGTATGTAGAAGGAGCATGAATAAAGAGCCTGTGGTAGCTTTTCTTGTTTTAAAAACGGGACACCACAAATTGTACTTTCTTTGGTTTCATTTCTTTAAAAATGTATTAGTTCAGTTTCCCAGATGCAAGCTTCCGGATGTTTCCTAAAACACAGTAGCACAGATGGAGAAAATATAGAGAAGTGGAAAAACAATGTGCCTTTCAGCCCCTCATAAAAACCACAAAGATGTGATGGAGAAGTAAGCATCTCAGACAATGCGCCCTAATGATTACAGCTGTCATTTTCTTATGTGGGGCAGGCTATCTCAGCAGGCCAAGAACATTTATCTCAAATGTATGGGCCACCACACACCCAAGGAGAGAGGGGCTAAAGGAGAAGGGGGCTAATTTGCCAAAGAGACTAATTTGCATCTTTGTTTATATTTATTTATTTATTTATTTATTTCATAGTGGATTTTTGTCAGTTTAAATATGTTAGTTGGGAAGATGGAGCCAGCTTGTTTTCGGCTGCTTGGAGAGCAAGTCCCAGCCAATGCCGTCAAGTTATGAGAAGGGAAATTCCAACTAATCTCGAGGAGGTGTTTTCTGGTGGTGACACCTGTTTGACAGTGAAATGGGCTACCTTTGAGGGTGGTAGACTCTCCCTTGGAGATGTCTAAACAATGTTGGGTTGGCTAGCATTTAGGGCAGTGGTTCCCAATCTTCCTAATGCTGCAACCCTTTAATACAGTTCCTCATGTTGTGGTGACCCCTTGCCCTGCTTGGAAGAGGCCACAAGCCCCTTTTGGCAGGCCACTGTCGCAGGAGCCATAGATAACTTCCCTCTACAGGCACCCTCAGCCAATCGCAGTCTCTGGTGCCATTGACTGACATCCTCTCCAGCCTATCAAGATGTAACCCACTCTTCCCCCCTCCTCCTCCAGACCCAAACCATTTTTCTTCACTAGTTCATGGTGACCCTTATGAAAAGGTCATTCAACCCCAGCCCCCAAAGGGATCCCAACCCCCAGGTTGGGAACCACTGCTTTAAGGTGTTCTATTTGTGAATTTCCTGTACTAGTAGGAGAGACTGGATGATTTATGGCCTGTTTTTAGCTGCATCGTCCTGTGGTCAGTACAGATATTACTCACCTCGGTTTCTTTAGTGTGCTATTAATGTGTTTACTTAGAAATACATCCCACTGCAATCCCCCACTGTTGCACATCTTCCTCCATTACTCTTTCTTTGACTGCACTGCAGCAAATTAAGAAACGCTGTAACAGTAGGCTAGGTTTGCCCTCCCTATTAACCACAGAAAGGAGCATAAAATGTGCAGTAGCATTATAAAATGTCAAGCAATTTTCATCTCCACTAATGAAAGAAAAAGGCAGCTGAAGAAGAGGAGAATGCTTACCTTCTGCGTCTGCAGCACAAAATATTGGCTTCAGTGTCTTGCAGAGGAAAAAGAAGGCTGCATCCATCTTGTTTTCTAAGTACCCTGCTCCAATCACATATTCTGTCACCTTGAGATTGATCTTTGATGAGAGAATCGTCTCTGTGGTGGTGCTGTATTTTAATATAGAATTTGAGCGTCTCATTTTGGTATGCGTCAGGGGGTTCAGTTTGTTGTGATGAAATACCTTTCAGAGAAAATTTGACAAGCTTTGACTGCTGAACACCTGTGATAGACTATCAGCAAATCACCCTCCCTAATGGGCAGAACAAGTGTTCCTGCTGTCTTGTGTAGGGGGAAAACCCATCACACTGGCACAAATATAACTACCTGCAGGTAGAGGATGAAATTGGTGGAGAACGCAGATGGCAGTGGTGACACAGATGATGTTTTCACATTCTGGCCCAGGAGGAGGTTCAAACTGGTAGCAGTAGCTCCTGTGACCCCAGGAGAGGGTCTAGTTTCCTAACCACGTTCTCAGTACTTGGCTCCTAGAAACTGTATACAGCCAATTTTTATAGCTAGCTGCCTAGATGCCCTAAGCACATCTGATCTCGCCTGATTTCGGAAGCTAAGCAGGGTCAGCCCTGGTTAGTACTTGGATAGGAGACCACCAGGGAATACCAGGTGCTGTAGGCGCCTGGAGTAGGAACTGGCAAACTACTCCAGTATTCCTGCCAAGAAAACTCCATGGACATGGGGTCACGACTGTAACGACACAACACACACACAATTTTTATAGCTACTCATGATGTAGAACCAGGCTCTGAAGACCTCTAAGGCGAACAATAAGAAGCTGCTGCCTTCAACAAAGCAGAAGACGAACAATGGATCAGCCTGAGACCCAGAGTCAACGGAAGAACCTGGTCATTCCTTATATGGCTGGAGTGTCTGAAAAGCTTAAAAGGTTTTTTTGGCAAACACCACACCCCTATTTACTTCAAACCCACTAAGGCATAAACTCAAAAAAAAAATCAGGGTGGGTTATAGATGTGGAAGTAATTCAAAAAGAAATCATTTAAAACATTTTATTACAAATTAAAACCATGCACAATGTAACAACTCCACAGCAGGCCACGTGCCTAACACCCACCACCACCACCATTTGGCCTTGGGGCAAAATAGATATGTTTCTGGTTGGAGGGATGTGTGGGTTGGCACACCACATCTGGGAACAGAGGAGATAATTTAATAAACTCACTAGGTTTAGCTAAAGATGCAAAGATCCTGTGATGGAGCTCTGGCCTCACATCACTGGCTGTGATGGACCTCTGGCCTCACAGATTCATGTGCGTAATGATGACATCCAAGCAAAATACAGTATTGAACCAATCACTGACAATGCAAAGTCCAACTGCATTGGTTTGGTCATGCCCTGTGTGCCAGTGAGGAGTCTCTGGCCCAAAGGGGTCTCATCCTGGAGGTCACTGGATCCTGACCAAGGGAACAACCAAAACAGCGCTGGATGAACACCCTTGAGAACAACATGAAGTTGTCCCTGGTTCACCTGGACCTAGCCCATGCCAAGTGGAAGGGCAAAACTAGAATAGTGGACCCCACTGGCAAGTGGGACAAATGCTAAGAAAAAGACTAGGTTTAGCCAATCTGGTTTTGATTAAAGCCAAAATGATATCACCTAGTGGTTGCCTTTGGAGAGGGTCTGGCTTACAGGAGGCCTGGTGGGAGGAGCAAAATTGGCCCTAGGAAAGTGGTGGCCAACTTTGGCACTCCAGATATTTTGGGCCACAACTCCCAGAACTCTGATCCTAGATTCCAAATGACAAAGGACTGTGGTAGTTGTGGTCCGAAACATCTGGAGTGCCAACGGTTCGCCACCACTGCCCTAGGACCTGGTTAACGTTTGTCCTAGAGGCATTTTGTTGGCCACCGTAAGAAGCAAGCTCCTAGGTGAGATCTATCTTGCCTCTGATCCACCAGGACTGCCCTTCTGATCCTACAAAAGCAGAAAGTGCTAGCAATAGGGGATGAAAAAGGAAAAACCCTAGCTGGTTAGCTAGCTACTGCAAGGTCTCACTCCTGGGCAATTTGAGTATTTTTGGACTAAAACAGCAGGAAAGTGTGTGTCATGAAGAAATGGGTTGATTCTAACCCACTATATCTCCCCTCTGCACCTGCTTGTGCTGAACCAAGCCAAGAGGCTGGTGTTTGATAAGTCTAGCATCAGCAGTATAGCTAATAAGGGCAAACTAAAAGCCGTTCACAAAACCTCTCGATGGTTAGAATGCTCCCTGTTCAGCACTCCATCCACTTTATTCTATTGCTTATTTAAAATCACAAGAGCAGGGGCAAGTTTTTTTAAAAATGTGGCAACACCACATCTATGGACACTTTCACAGTCACTGTCAGGTGGGTAAAGTCGTTAATATATGTAGGGAGTACCTCCCTCTTCTCGTCTCTTTTGACCTGCCAAGCTGGTAGGTGACATTTTAACAGGGCTGTAAGCTGAAGTTTTGCTCTGCCCTTGGATTTTTTAGAAGAGCAGTAGAGAGTGAAGCCTGCCTGGGAACAACATTTTTCCTTTAATCTGCTCTCCAGGCAGGGGGTGGCCAGCTTGTCATTCCTCATACAAGTCTGCACATGTCTACTGAATTGGCAAACGCCTCCTCTGACATTCCTTGTCCCAGTGAGAAGTTCCTGCCCCAAAGCCTGCTGGGTACGCCAGCTTGAGACAACCAGTTTTCAGCTACTTTGGGTTGCTCTGGGGAATGTGACCATGGTTATCCTATCACTGAAGCAAACCTGAACCCTTGAGCAGCCCAGATAATGTGGGGGTAAGGTCTATCTCGGCTACTCTCTGTTCTATGTAATAAACAGGATTCTCACAAGAAAAGATACTGAACTGGAAATCGATCTGAGTGGCAATTAAATCTCCTTCTCTCCGAAACGCAACACAGCACATCTCCCCCCCCCCCACACACACACACACTGCTTTGGGAGACAATGGGAGTTGTAGGAGCCACAGCCCAGGTTGTACAGCTTGTGTCACTTTGTCTTAACACCTGTTTTCCCCCACCCCACAGCATCCTCCATCCTCCACCTGAGGCAGTAATTTGACTGCGCCTAATAGTAGAGAGAGCCTTGATAAGAATAAACGCAGAAATCCCTCAAAATTGAATTTGTGGAGCATCATTCCCTGACTTCCTACAAAACAGGTCATTCAAAGAACCTCATGGTGCCATGGTTTAGCTGGTGTACTGCAGCCAAAACTGTGCTCACGACGACCCAGGCTTCCATCCCAGGTACCTGACTCAAGGTTCACTCAGCCTTCCATCCTTCCAAGGTTGATAATTTGAGTATCCAGCTTACAGGGTGGGGTGGGGAGGATGTGTAGTCTGCTTCAATCAGTTATAAACTGCCTAGAGAGTGTTTTACAAGTCCTTTATAGGCAGCACACTTTGCTTGTTGCTTTGTGTCTATCACACAATCACATTTTTGCTTCTTTCTTCTTTATAATGACTTTTGCCTGTCTCATGACTGTTTGGAAATAAATGTAGAGTTCAGTGGGATTTCCCAGAATTGCATCATGGAGACAGTTTTCAGTATATGGGAAGTCTTCTTTCTCACTGGGACAGGAGCTGGTTTAACTTGTGAGCTTCATAGATGAACCATCCAGGTTCTTTCAGCACCAATCCACTACTCTAACCGCTACATCTCAGCCATTTTCCACATATAACTTCTCTTTTTAAATGCTTTGAAAGTTCAGAGGGAATGTAGGTGGTGGATATGTGCAATGAAGCTGCTATCCCATTCATACCTGTTCCAGAAGAGGTTTTTGTAGGATCATAAGAACAATGCTTGTGGATCAGACAGAAAGCCTATCTTGTCCAGCAGCTCGTTTCTCATGGTGTTCAATGAGCTGTCTTCTACTTCATCCGGTATCCTACTGTGCTTCCGCTGAGCAGAATGTCCCATAAACACACAAAAATGGGGTCATGCCGTTTGTACAAGGCCTGAGCCCCGGATCCACCCCATCTGCACGAACTGCTTCACGTGGAACTAGAAAATTTCCGCTCACTTCCAGTTTGTCAAAACAACAACAAAACTAAATCAACAAACCTGGTGGAAGGAGCTAAAATAAGTGGTGCATGGCTTATTTTAGAAGGACGTCATGCCTCATGGAGACTTTTAAAGCATTGGTTAAATGCCTGTACTGCAGGCAAAACTGTGTTCACAATCTGGATTCAATCCTAGGTACCTGGCTAATGGTTGACTCAGCCTTCCATCCTTCCGAGGTCAGTAAAATGAGTACCCAGCTTGCTTGGGAAAGGCAATGCAGTCTGCATACTGTAATTAAACTGTAAACCTCCCAGAGACTACTTGAAATGGTATGGGGCAGTATATAAGCAGAACACTTTGCTTTTGCTTTTCTGTTTTCCAGAACAAAATGAACAATAGCTGTGGTCCCTAGCTTAAGAACAATATTATTATTGGGTAATGGAATAGATATAGTACAGTAGCTGGGACTGCTGTCATACATTTACATACCCAAGAACAATGTTGTTATATGCCTCCGACTTAAGGAAAGGGCACATGGAGGCTTATTTCTGAACAATGAGGCCTAGGAGTGCACTGAAAGATTATGAACTAGGAGCTGGGCAATGTCTCTGGTTCAAAATGTATCTTGGGGCCTTTTCACACGACCCCTAAGATCTGCTGGCCACTTAAATTCAGACCAGAGATCTTGGGGGTTCGTTGCGCTTCCTGCATCCCCACCCCTCCGCACTTCCTTGCTCCTGTCTGCGTGAGGGGAGGGAATAAAAAAGAGAGGAAAAATGCAGGCTCACCTCCGAAGCCGCCCGGAGCCCCGGAGCCCCATCGTTGTCCTGATTCATTCTCTTAAAGGGGCGGGAGGCAAAAAAAACCAAACAGAAGCGAGGAGAGCCCGGCACTCAACAGATTGCATCCGGATCTGGGGATTTTCACCCTCCGAGAGCAGGTACATGAAAAGTGTGCTGGGACGCGCTTAGGTGGGCGTGGTCGCACTTAATTTCCTGCAAACTCCAGAGCTGGTGGGGAAACAATTGTAAGCTCCGGAGCTGGGAGCCATTTGCGGCGGAGTTTAGGGGTCGTGTACAAATAATTGGACACCAATTCATTAAGCAATATTCAATAAGCCATTATATCTCAGCGTGGCTCAGCTACAATATTGAGATGATAACATTGCCCTAAATTACAAAGTCATTCAAATTGGAACCCTTTGAATACTCTCAAGAGCTAAGTGTCATTTTTATATTTTATTCACAACAATGGTAATGTCTGGGTCAATAAACGTCTGTCTTCAGAACAGTACTCCCTGTATTATTCAATTAGGAAGTGGGAAGATAAAAACTGCTTTGCTGGGTCTAAACCAAAAGTCCATCTTCTCTAGCATCCTCTTTCCTTCGTTAGGCAAAGATTTAGAAAACTTATTTTTCTGAACTGTAACTCCAGCGTACATGCTGGCCAAGGGATACTTGTTCATGTTGTTGGGCTGGGAGTGCTTGAGAAGTCTTCAGGATGCACCAGTCCCCTCTAAAACAAGTCCTGCACATCTTATTTCAGCCCTCCCACCCCCGGGATTGTTTGGAGTGTAGGTGTTTGGACAAATTGGAATGGTACCTCTGGCATTTTCTACTCTCATGAGAAGCAGCTGGTGCAGAATGTGGGCAGGTCCAGGCTAGAAGGTAGAGTCTGCCCATTCTTGGTGTAGGTAGACATAGCGATAGCCAAGTAAGGTTGACAAATGACTCTCCCAAATTCCATAATGGGCAACTGAATGTTGTCAACATGCCCCAAAACTTGTGATGTTGCTCTCCAACTGCTACATTTTAGTGCCATCCGATGATTCCAAGTAATTATTTTGACCAAAACAATTTAATCTGCACAAAATTTGTCTAGTTCTTTTCTGAGGTCTTCTAAGAGGGGACATCAACTCACCCGACAGCAGTGATATCCAGAAATTAACAATACTTTGTTTAAAGAAGTACTTCCTTTTTTTGTCTGTCTTCAGTTGCCTATCACTGGGTGACCTGGGTTTTAGTTTTATGAGAGAGATAGGGGAAGTCTCTCTTTTATTTCTCCAAGAATTGCAGGGGAGATCAAGTTCCAATTCAGTGTTTGATGAGGGCAATCCAGCTGTGACCCAAGTGGGTAGGACCAGATATGAATCTTGTTACCCCTCCCTCCAGATCTCTCAATACAGAGAGATCTCTGATTAAAGGCCCTGATGGTAAAGTTGAATTGAATGGATCGATTGGGTGTCATCAAGTCACTTCTGATTTGTAGCAACCCCTTCCAAATTTTTCTAGATATTAGATAAACCTTATTGTCATAGTACTTTCATTGTCATTGAGTCTTCAGAAGTGGTCTACCATTCCCTTCTTCTGTGGGTATCCTGGGACTGTGCAGCTTGCCAAAACCCATGCAGACTAGGACTTCTGAGATGCATGGAAGGGAATTGAACTCCCAAACTCAGGCTCTCCAGCCAGATACCTAACTCACTGAACTATCTAGCTGCATAGTTGAGTTAGAAAGAAAGTACAGTGGTCCCCCGCCCATTAACGTTTCATATACTGCGGCCCTGCTATATAGCGGGATGACAGTATATGAAAAAGGACCCCCTGGGGTAAGGAGGGAAAGGCTTGTGGTAAGGGGGGAGGGCCTGTCAGAGGCCTCAGAAATGACTTCCGGTTCGCAGGGAGGCCCTTATGGGGCCTCCAAAAGACCCAGAAAAGCCCTTGCAGGCCCGTTTGGGGCATTGCCAGGCTGGGGGTAAGTACAAGAGCGGACAGCTAGGCCCCCCAGGCCCGGCCTGACCTGCATGCACATATCACGGATTTTCAATTATTGCGGGTCGGGTTGGATCCCTAACTGTATGAGTGATGTATATGAACGAGGAGAAGCTTCTCTTGCTATGTGTACATGGAGACCTAAATCAGGCCTTTCTTCCTTGACTTCTTTGCTGCTCAGTAACTAAACTAAGAGGACAGCATCCAAGTGAAAGGCAGATCCTGATGGATGAAGAAATCACACAACAGGAAAAACAGGGAGATCTAAAACCATGCCTTCGTAACTTGGTTTTTCTTTCTTTTTACATTCATTTCTCATTAAGCAACTCTTTTGCCTACAAGTCAGTTCCTGGATGAGAAAATGCATCTATTGATTGCTTTTGTGGCTCTCTGTTGCCTATCTAGAGTGAAAAGCATGGTTTTCTAATTTAGCAAACTGATGAATAAGGGGGTAGCAGCAGCTGACAATCCTTGATGAAGTATCTCTAGAGCCTGGAGGATGGCGAGCAATTTGTTGCAAGCGGTGAATGATTTATGCAAGGAGACAACTAATTCTTCCAAACAGCACAAAGATGAAGAGCAACATTTGCCAAATATTTAAGGATATCAAGGATGGAAAGGTGTGCCTTGGGATGTTACATCATTTTCAGAGGCGATGTGGTAGTGGATAGATATGTGATACCAGGAGGAATGCTGCCAGAGGGAGATTTATAGGATGCTGGTTTGTACCAGCTCCAACTACTGGGTTATATAATTTCGTACTGCCTGTACTGAAGGACAACATCCCTGCAGATTTTGATAGGCTCTTTCATTGGGTAATCATTCAGTCAATTAAATATGGATGTATGCCAGTTCATAACAACTGCTGCTGCTGCTGTTTTGGTAGCAGCAGCAACACCATTATAATTCTTGCTTTGTGCCTGTGGTTTTGTGAAAAGTTTTGGATCACCACCACATCCGGAGTATGGCCCTTTGAATCCATGACACTTACAATGGAATTGACCCCCAAATCCCCACTGAGTCAGTGGGTCTACTCTAGGGAAATTTACAATGAAGCAATAGGATGTCAGCCAGTACATTAATATGGAGGGGAGGGGACACGTTGCCACTTTTTGCTCTTTCCAACACACTTCCGGGCATCCACTCCTAAACCTCCAGAGCATATTTTCAGGAATTGCAGCGAGGGTTTGTACACGACCCCTAAACTCCGCCGCAAATGGCTCCCAGCTCCGGAGCTTAAAATTGTTTCCCCACCAGCTCCGGAGTTTACAGATAATTAAGTGCGACCACGCCCACCTAAGCGCATCCTAGAGCCTTTTCACATGACCCCTAAAATCCGCTGGCCACTTAAATTCGGACCAGAGATCTTAGGGGTTTGTCGCTGTTCCTGCGTTCCCACCCCCTCCGCATTCCTGGCTGCTGGCTGCGTGAGGGGAGGGAGAAAAAAAGGAAGAAAAGAATGCCGTTCACCTCCGTTCTGCCGTCCCGGCACTGCATTCAGATCTCTTAAAGGGGTGGGGGGCAAAAAAGAACAAACAGAAGCAAGGAGAGCCCGGCAGTCACTACGTTATATCCGCATCAGGAATTTTCACCTCCGGAGAGCAGGTACCTGAAAAGTGTGCTGGGACGCGCTTAGGTGGGCATGGTCGCACTTAACTATCTGTAAACTCCGGAGCTGGTGGGGAAACAATTTTAAGCTCCGGAGCTGGGAGCCATTTGCCGCGGAGTTTAGGGGTTGTGTACAAATACCCCCAGCGCACTTTTCAGGTACCTGCTCTCCGGAGGTGAAAATTCCTGATGCGGATATAACGTAGTGACTGCCGGGCTCTCCTTGCTTCTGTTTGTTCTTTTTTGCCTCCTGCCCCTTTAAGAGATCTGAATGTAGTGCCAGGATGGCAGAACGGAGGTGAGCGGCATTCTTTTCTTCCTTTTTTTCTCCCTCCCCTCACGCAGCCAGCAGCCAGGAGTGTGGAGGGGGTGGGAACGCAGGAACAGCGACAAACCCCTAAGATCTCTGGTCCAAATTTAAGTGGCCAGCGGATCTTAGGGGTCGTGTGAAAAGGGGTGCATTCTCACTCATTCCATCATAACAAATGCTTCACTGGATCAAACGCTTTCTGTTGATAGGAGAAGAGTTTACTTTTTCTGGCTGCCTTTGCTAGGTCCAGTCCACTGGGTTTCAACTGCTGTTTTTAATCAGCATTCCTTTTTATCTGCCCTCCTTTCTGGCTGCTTGTTATTTTTAAGAACCGGTTGTGATTTAGTAATTTTGCAAGCTGCCCCAAGTGTGAGAGTTATATAGTTTTACAATGTGCTAACTAAGAAAAGTGTTGAAGTTTCTAATTTAATGAGTTTCTTCAAGTGTCCTCCAACTCGGATTCTAACCTACATGGAGCTATCTTAAGAATGTGTGACAGAAGGAACCAAGAGCTGTAAAATCTAGTCCATGCTAACAATAGAGTGAACTGAGCAAGGGGAGGAGAGCATTGTATGAGGTTAATTTGCCAAGAACAAAAGCATCATTTTTGCAAATGCATCTTTAAATAGCACTGCTTTCCTTAAAGGTGCAGAAGGTTTTTTGGGGGGGGGGGTTGGGTTGTCCCAGTGAAACCCGTACAATTGCAAAGACGTCTCTAGAATTAGCCGAAAACATCAAAAGAGCCAAGCTGTATCAGATCACTGGCCTTTCTCGGTTTGCTTTCTGCTCCCCCAGTAGCCAAGCTGGTGGCCATCTATGCAAGTGCATGGCCTGAACAGGATCAGTACAACAAGGATCTATATTCATACAGAGGAAGCTGCTTCCTAATGATTCAGACCATTGGTTCCTGTAAAGCGTTCTGCTTATATACCGCCCCATACCACTTCAAGCAGTCTCTGGGCGGTTTACAGTTTTAATTACAGTAATGCAGGCTACACATTGCCCCCCCCCCAGCAAGCTGAGTACTCATTTTACCGACCTCGGAAGGATGGAAGGCTGAGTGAACCATGAGCCTGCTACCTGGGATTGAACTCCAGGTCATGAGCACAGTTTTTACCTGTAGTACAGGTATTTATATTCAGTACAGCTCTGTTTTGTCAACTCTATCTGGCAGCAGCTTTGGTTTCAGACTGCAGTATTTCCTAACCTTGTATGGAGATCTGGTGGTCTCCCAACAAGTAGTAACCTGCCCTATCCCTGCTTAACTTCTGAAATCAGTCATGATCTGATGTCTTCAGTGTGGTTCAAATGGATTCGGTTCAGAGGAAGTTCTTCCAGATTTGCTATCATAGAGTATTCTCACGGACACTCTCTCATCATAGGTGATGTTATTATGTGACAACAAGTCATAGTAACCCTGAAATGGTAAATGAGATATTTAAGGAGTGGTTCTACCAGTTCCAGTCCCCATTGAGTTTCCATGGCAGAACCGGGGAATCAAACCCAGGTCTTCTGAGTCCTAGTCCATTAGTCGATCCACTACATCGTAGTCAGTTCCCCTAAAGCAGTGGTGGCAAACCTTTGGCACTCCAGATGTTTTGGACCACAACTCCCAGAATTCCGAGCCTAGATTGCCAATGACAAAGGACTGTGGCCGTTGTGGTCCAAAACATCTGGAGTGCCAAAGGTTCACCACCACTGCCCTATAGAAAGATAAATTGATTGATCAGTCAATTGACTGATTGATTTTACAAAATGTAATATAGCAAATCAAGTCAGTTGGTAGGCAAGAAAACCAGTAAGATTTTATTGGCCACCGGATATAAAATTACTGGGAATAAACATCTGGAGATTGCAGTTTCAAGGACATTGTGGAGCAGGGCAGATATAATAAGGACAAAGCATTTGCGTAGCTTGACTTAGTTACACCTTCAAAAGAATCTGAAGGTCAGTCATTTGCTTGATTGTAAACAAAATCCTGTATGCAAATAAAAGATTCTGCTGCAGTGCAAGGTACTATAGAGGCAAAGTTCACTTTCATGCATAGAAAAAATAACTGAAGATCTTATCAGGAGTGCAAAGCTGAAATATTTTGCAGTCACAAAGTCGGGGTTGGACATCATTCTGAGCTGTAGTTTGTTGGATACATCTGCTATGGTAGCTGCTTGCGAACATTTCACGCTGCTGTTGCAGCCGCCTGTAACTGACCTTCTCTATTTCATTGGTACATAGGGGACAAAATCCTAGGGAAAATATATCGCAATTGCTGAATCATCTGCCATCTCATTTACCTCTTTGGATGTTGTAAATGGGACAGAAAAAAAGAACATAAGAAGAGCCACACTGCATCAGGCCAAAAGCCCATCTAGTCCAGCTTCCTGTATCTCACAATGGCCCTACCAGATACCTCTGGGGGCGCACAAGACTAGATATATGTCTCCTGATACCACTCCCCTGCATCTGGCCCTTGAAGTATTGCTTGAATGCACAATGTCATGCTTCCATTCCAATATTAAGCAATATTGTCTTGCAAAGGGGCAGCAAGGATGAATGGAACCATGCACTTCGATTTCCACTGCAAGAACAGTGTTGAGTGCAACATGTACAGTAGTTCCTCTTCATGGTGCCATCTTTTAGGTGTGATAGTTTCAGATCCAAGTACTTTACTGTCAAGATGTGGCTGTTGTAATTTCCACAGATAAGTTTCTAGAGCGGTGTGGAAAATACTGAAGCTGTATCACCAGTGTGACCCAGAAAGAAGGGATTAATACATGAACATCTCAACTTTTAAGACATGAATTTGTGGTCTTTCCAGCTGTCAGGGGAGGGAAAAACTGTGTGAGAAAGAATTGGTCACAGTTTCTGAAATACTAATTGTCACCCTTGCCAGTCACATTAAAAACCATGCAGTTCTACAAGGTCCCATGATTAATTACAAATTTCCATTGCAGTACAGGATTGGAAAAGATCTTCCAGACAGCAGTGGAAATGTGAACAAAGGAAGACAGATCAGGTTGCCAAAGAGATTGCACACAGGACTCTTGGAAATCTAATCTAGATTAATTGCTGTCTCAATTTACAGTTTTTAAATAATTTAACCCTATCATACAAGATAAGACATGATAGATACATATTATTTGGAAGTTTATCAAATGGAACAGAGAAATCATGTTTTTCTGGAACATTTTAATCCTTCTTAGTAATATCTGATCATTAAGAGCCCTGTCAGTGGCTTCCCATTCTCTTAATTATTTCTTCTTCTTCTTCTTCTTCTTCTTCTTCTTCTTCTTCTTCTTCTTCTTCTTCTTCTTCACATTTTACTTTCTTTTTTCAGTCTTTTTTTTTTTCGGCCACAAATGCTTCTCATTAATAAAGCAGTAACATAAATCATCGGAACTAAATCTAATAAGTTCAGAACATGTTTTCTTGTATCAGTACATGTCACATACAGGTGGACCCTGGTCATGTGTGCTTGGATTCATGTATTAAAGTGAAGCCAAGTTTTTATAAATTTATTTTGGCTACCAACACTTAAAGCATGCATTTGATATATGAGCTTCTCCATAAGCGTTAGAGGACGTTCCGTTGGATGACTGTAAATGTTTCATTACTTTTCCAGTTTAAAACAACTGCAAGATCTTTACTGTACATGTGGAGGTTCTATCCACCAGTGCAACCATTTTGGCCTGAGGCTTTCCATGGGGCCAAACACCAAACAAAGATGGAATGATTCGGGAATGAGGCCTGTTGACTTTGTTTGTGAACTTAAACCTGTCACATAACAGGTTAATCAGGAGTGTCCAAACTCCGGTCCTCCAGATGTTTTGGACCACAACTCCCAAAATTCCAAAGCCTGTATTGTCAATGACAAAGGACTGTTGGAATTGTGGTCCAAAACATCTGGAGGGCTGAAGTTTGGACACCACTGGGTTAAGTCATTCACAGGAAGTAGGTTTTTGGTTAATAATCACCATTAAAGGGTAGGCATGCATCTCTGCTTGAGAGAGCGAGAGACACAAAATGCATTTTCTGATGATTGACTAAAATAACACATGTGCAACATGCAATCAAATATCTTCAGGCTGACAACCAGTGAGACCAGGTATCGGAGTGAGTGGGGAAAGAGCTGGGCACTCGGGCAGTAAAGCCATTGCATCTTATAAAAGCACAACTTCCCCAACCTGCAGGACTGCAGGTTCTGAGATGTGCCTCCCTGCCTGTAGACCTGGAAAAGCAGTTTCAGCTCCCCGGCAACTATAGCCACGAGATCTGGCAACTTAAACCTTTACTTGGCCTCAGGGTCAACACAGAAGAAAGCTAGTCTAGCTTGGGCCATGGTGGTCCACAGTTCCAACATCAAATAGCACTGGTAGAATTCTCCCAGAGCTGAGCTAAGACGTTTTATTGCCTACGGCAGAGCTACACGTTGGCATTACTCACCTACTGTAGATAAGTTAAAGTGCATAATAGTCAAAGCAGGCAAATTATGTTGGACTCTACAACAAGAAATCCCAACAAGAATTTCTTTCTATTCTTGGCAATGAATTTTATTTATATACGATATATCTACGAAGACTATGCCTAGGTGTCCTAGCTGTATGTTACCCTGCGACTGCAGAGGCGAGGAAAGTCGAGTGTTGCCCAAATGGCTTCATGAAACCCTAATAAGAAAAAGAATTACCGGGAGTTGACACCCTCCTCTATCCCTTCAACAAACAATAGAAGAACAAGAACAACCTGTGGGCCAAATAGCAGCACAAACATTTGAGCCTTACTTCCTAATAGGAAAGAAAAATGGTTTTTACATATGCTTTAAAGAAAGACTCCGTCCTGTCTCCTGATCATGAGTGCATTTATAGCAGACATAATACTAAAAATCATGTGCCACCATGTCAATACTGACTCGTGGTGACCATTTGCAGGGTTTTCTAGGGAGAGAATTCTCAGAAGTGGTTGACCATTCCTTTCTTCTGGAGGTGCTCTGGGATTGTTCAGCTTGCCCAAAACCATCCAAGCTGGATGATCTTCCTGGAGGCACAGTGGGGAATCCACGGTGTACAGCAGCAGTCCACAGTGTCTGAGGGGCATAGCGCGATGTTGATAGACCGCATTTTGAATGGAATAGGTTTTACACAGGTAAGATAAATATAAAGTTTCCCCATATACATGCATGCTAGTCGTGTCCAACTCTCTGGGAGGTGCTCATTTCCGTTTCCAAGCCAAAGAGCCAGTGTGGTGCAAGTTCGTGGCCATGTGGCCGACAGGGCTGAACGCATTTATGTGCACGGAAGACTGTTTTACCTTCCCGTTTTTTGCATCAGCAACTATGTATCTACTTGCATTTACATGCTTTCAAACTGCTAGGTTGACAGGAGCTGGGGTTAACAGCGGGAGCTCACTCCACTGTGTAGCACCCGGGACTCGAACCGCCTAGCTGCCAACTTTGCAGCTGAGAGTTTCAGAGCTCTAGCCCGCTGAACCACCACAGCCCTTTACACCTGTCCCTCCCTACATATCAAACTGAAAGGAAGAGCAGTTAGAGCAGTACGGCAATGGAACCAATGATCTCAAGAGGTGGTGAGTGCCCCAATACTGGAGGCATTCAAGAGAAAAACTAACCATGTCATCTTGTGACTGAACCTTCATGATGGGTACCTTCACCTCTTTGTTGTGGAACTAACTTTTAATCACTTTTACAATACTGGGAATATGACCTTGCTGAATGAAAGCAGGTAAATAGATTTTCCCTGAGTTGCCGGCTATCAGAGAGGGGTTTAAATGGAAAGTCATGCCTTGTTGCTTTGAATCTGATTTTGGTGTTGAGTTTGTTTCCCGTTTTTACTGTAGTATTTGATTGATTCTTTAAAAATATTTGCATAGGTACTGTTTTCAACTTTTAAATATTGTATTTTAATTAAGGAAATTGCTTTGGATAGTTCTTTAAGGAGAAGGCTGGGATTAAAATATTTCTGCCTAGATGCCCTAAGCACGTCCTATCTCGTCTGATTTAGGAAGCTAAGCAGGGTCAGCTCTGCTTAGTACTTGGATGGGAGACCACCAGGGAATACCAGGTGCCATAGGCGCCTGGAGTCGGAACTGGCAAACCACTCCAGTATTCCTGCCAAGAAAACTCTATAGATATGGGGGTCATGAAGAGTCGGTCACAACTGTAACGACACAACACACACACACACAAATATCAAACGGTCCAGATGCTTGTACTTTGTCTCAAGCAGTTTGTTATAGAGACAATGGTGGTTACTTCACGTCCTTCCTCGAGCCGAGGTGAACTTGCCTCCGTGTTGAAATCGGTTTTCAACACGGATCAAGAAGTGGATTGAAAAGATTCCTGAGCTCCAGGACGGGAATCTCTCACCCCGCTTGGAGCGCAGTTCAGGGGGCGTGGTCGGGATGAACTCGGATTGACCCCACAAGGACGTGAGGTTACATTCCTTCGAACTCGGATTGACCCCACAAGGACATGAGGTTACGTTCCTTCGAACTCGGATTCACCACACAAGGACGTGAGGTTACGTTCCTTCGAACCGGTCTCCAGTGGGGCCGCGAAGTGCAGCGAGAGGGACATGAAGTATAACAACAAAGTAGATTGAAAGAGTGTATGTTTTGCACCAAATATCAAATGTCTATTGTAGTCAGACTTTTTTAAAAAAGTAATTGAATGTACCTGTTTTGAAAAGTAGGGAAATATACAGTGACTTTTTAAAAACTACAATTATTGGCTTGAGTAAGCTTAGAACTAGTACTACTCATTTTTTTTTTTTAAAAAAGTACATTTCCAAATGTTGGCTGTTGCAGTGTTTCTCTAAATTATGTCAGACTGCTATATTAATGTATTCCCTCCCCCCTCCATTGCCTTGTTTGGTGATGAGGGGGAAGCACTTAAATTTCCCATAATGCCCCCTTGTGTTGTAATGCCAGTCAGGAACACTGCAGGGAAAAATAATTGACAGCTATTTAATTACCCAGAACACAGGAGAAGGGCAGGGCACATATCAGAAACGAGTCTTGTCAACGTATTGGAGTTATAGGAACTGCCAGAGAAAGCTGCATGGTGATACAGGAAAATACAGTGAGGCTAATTAGAGTCGGATTGACTGCCCATCTTCTGCTTGCTCCAGGATACATTTGCTAACATGACAACCTTAGAATAATCGCAGAACTGCAGCGCTGGAAGGAATCTGTGCTGTCTGCCACCCCCGGAGGTCTGCACAGCGCCGCCCTAGCTGGGTTCCTTCTCCCCGGGACCACTCCGCCCCAGGAGCCACCATCCCGGCAGACACCCCCCCCAGGCCTAGACCCGGGAAACCTGTGGGGGGTGCCACTGCACTCCCCCCCACGTACTCCAACGACGCCCTCCGCTCCAGCTTCCGAGCCGGCTGCACCGTCGCCACTTTGCCATGTGGCCGAGATCCTGGATCCCAGCCCATAAGGGCTCAGATCCCACCTCTTCTCGCATCGGCTCCGGTGGGGAGGGGGCAAAGAGGCTCCACCAGGCCCAGCCCCCTCTCGCCACCCAACGCTGCTCCATTTTTCATCGCGCGAGCGGCGTGATACCAGTAATGGAAATGAACAGAACCGAAGAAAATTTTCTTGGTTCTGTTTGGTTCAAGCCTGCCCCATTGCAACAGTTGTGATTCGTACCGTTACGACAGAACGGAGAACGGTAATGAAAAAATGGTTGTTTTGTGCCCATCTCTAGTCAGTACGGATGACCAGTTACCATGGTTTGGCAGTTGTAGGTGTTGCTCAATGGATCGGGCCCACTGGTGCTGCATGTTCACCACCATTTCTGCACCCCGCCTCCTCCTTGTGAGTAGCAGTGGTGCAGGCTTTCCCTGCCACATCTCCCCCTCCAAGTGGGCACCCACACAACACCTGAGGGCCTGATCCACCAAACCACGCTATGTGTCCATCCCTATTTGTCAGTCATTAAGTTCCCTATACTTTTAATTTTATTTTTATTTCCATTTTATTTCCCTGTCCAGGAAAATTTCTGGCTGTCCAGATTTTGGGTAGACTATGTTACCCCATTGTTCTTGTGCTCTGGCTGTATTGTCTGGGATGGACGAGGACTAGAATTCCCATCAGAAGTACAGTATCTGGAAGGGGCACAGATTGTCCGCTTGTGCTTCAGTGGAATACTGTGGTTGCACTGTGGATTTCCCAAATTACTTGGTCAGATTCCAAGTCAAGCTAGCAGGAGGCATTGCTTTGTTCTGTGATGAAAAATCTGTTCCGTTTTGTCATCTGCCAATTCTGTCAAGGCCAGGGTGCTCGAGCAGTCTCTTTTCTATGCATTATGTTTTAACAAAAGTGCCCTGATTTTTGTTGCCAATTGCTTCATAAAAATAAAAGTCATATGTATCCATCAAGTCTGCAAGTAATATGCCAGGGATGCAACCACGTGATTTTTTTAGTCAGCTATAAATTTATGCCTACTCTTGCATTTGTATTTGTGATGACCATATGCCTCCTTTTTATTTCAATGGAATTGTAAAGTTGCCAAAAAGTAGCCATTCTCCCCCACTGCCATATCAACAAGAAGACACATAGACAATCAACAGCAGCAGAGCAGTACTACAACTACTAAATAATATTTTGACTTTAATCTGACCCCAATTGTCCAAACCTAGTGGATTTACTAAATTATCAGCCCAATTCTCAAGGAGGACTTGGGTTTTCTATTTCACAAACACACACACGAGCCAAGCAGAAATTTGTCTATTTCAAAGAGTAGCAAATGAGAAGGATCTTCCTTGCTTTGTTTATTGTGCCCTAAACTTTTTAGAAAATAATCTATCTATCTATCTATCTATCTATCTATCTATCTATCTATCTATCTATCTATCTATCTATCTATCTATCTATCTATCTATCT
>JAHTLZ010000225.1:1703849-1751375 GCA_023846285.1 Phrynocephalus versicolor | reverse complement strand
TCTATCTATCTATCTATCTATCTATCTATCTATCTATCTATCTATCTGGCCAAAGGCTACTCTGGGAGGTTTACAACACACACACATGCAAAACAACATAAAACATCATAAAACACAACTAAAGCATCTTGGACTGTGGACTTTGCATCTAAGAGTAGTTCTCTTGGGAAAATCAGTCTTGCTTCGAATGTCTGGACTTTAATTTCTTCACAATGATTCATGCCTGATGAAGTGGATGGTCCTGATCTACAAAAAAACAAAACAAAAAAAACCACAGAGATTGTATGATGGTTTTTAGTAATCTATATAGAGGCATCGCCTACTCTTGCATTTTTATTTTGAAATGAGTGCACGGCTCCCTTTTATTTCAGTCAAAAACATTGTCACTGACTTTCTTCCACAAATTGATCACACAAAGAGAAGCGTTTTCAGTTGAACATATACTGTGGCTCCCATCTGCTTTTTTTCTGTAGGCCATGATCTCAGTTGGTTTACCTCAGGAAGGCATCCCACTTACATATTAGAAGCAGCCAATTTAATGTGGGGGTGTACTATGGTTACTATAGCCACCAGGTACTTAAAGGCAGCCATATTCTTCCATGGCCCAACATATAGTTCATCTATTGCACACATATCTCAGCATATGATACATCGCTTAAATTAATTATTGTATTAAAACAGCAGCAGGATTTACATCACTTTTAAAAGCATATAGTTCCATTTCCTATTTTTCAAACTGGTTCTCTCTCTAGGGCCTAATGTTATTACAACTGGGCCCTGTCTGCTGGTATAGACTTAAAAACCCAATCCATTAAAAAAAATCTCATCAAAATATCTTCATGTTCAGCAAAAGGACTTCTTTCATATGTCTAGTTCTGTTTACAGGTTTTTTTCCCCCCAGTGGAGGGTTTGACTTCGGCCAAAGAATCCATCATATGAACTAAAACAGCCAAGTAGTTGGGCTTCATGAAATACAGATTAGGCTAATAGTTAAGCTTTCTCGGCCTGTGGTTTTCTTTCATACATCTTTAGGAATGTAGCCATTTTGGCTAGCCTACTCTGGGAAAAGTAGGCCAAACCCTATTGTGGGATAACCCCAAATATTTAGATTGGATATTAGTTCAGATTTCATTTTTTCCATTGTGGTTTATCTCTTCCATTTATCAGCATAAGAAATAAAGCCATTATTAGAAAAAAATAAATTCTTAGCTGATACCCAAACTAGATACTTAAGGTAAGTTGCAGACTGACAGAAAACAGAGTTAGAACAGAAAGTGCAAATTGAGGTAGTGGACTAGTGGCTGTTAGTAGAGCCAGATTTTACTGCCTCAGCTAAGACATGATCCTATGCAACAATCCATATGCAGAAGTTAACAGGACGGGCCATAAGGTTTCATTTCATCTCTCAGAGTGTGGCTAATGATAGTGCCCTCTCATTATTCTGTCAGACTTTCTTCCGTATCTGAAGTGAAAGGCTGCAATACAGAGGTCAATAATATATCCTGAATAGTATGCAAGATTGTGTCCTCCAACAGCTGCTTTGGGTCCTTTCAGGGAGAAAGATGGGATGGAAATACTATATTTTAAATAAATTAAATAAATAAATGCAAAATAGCAGGACTCCTCAGGAAGGACATCAAAATGATGTGCTATCTTCAAGTATCTGCTGCCTGAGCCATTCATCTACTCCATTGACTCTCAACCGGTGGGTCCCCAGATGTTCCTGGACTGCAATTCCCAGAATCATTTACCACTCGCTGTGCTAG
Organism: Phrynocephalus versicolor; assembly: GCA_023846285.1. Taxonomy (NCBI): domain Eukaryota; kingdom Metazoa; phylum Chordata; class Lepidosauria; order Squamata; family Agamidae; genus Phrynocephalus; species Phrynocephalus versicolor. The sequence goes on along the minus strand of JAHTLZ010000225.1, from coordinate 1,749,609 downwards.
AAGGGATTTCTGGGAGTTGCAGCCCAGGAACATCTCGGGACCTACAGTTTGAGCACTGATCTACTCTATCTAATGGCAGGGCAGGTTCTTATTCATTACCTAACTACTTGATGATGACACCTGTAAGCTGAGCGGCAGTAGCAACTGAATAACAATAGCTAGGAACAGGCTCTTTCTTTAAGACTTTATTTGTGGGAGCCGTAGAGATTTCTGGTTAGTCATGGTCGGAGGACGGATACTGGACAAGATGAACTATGGATCTAAGCCAGCAGAGTTCTTCTGATCTGGTTTACCTCTTTTCTGGTCTGATCTGTTTCTCCTTCAACCTCCATGTTCTACACAAATCACAGGAAACATGTCCCTTGAATTCCAGCTGGGCATAATGACTGACGAGTAAAGAGAAGAAGGGCTCAACTGTTAGTTTTCCTGTTCTGCAAAGAACTGATGAAGTCTGCGGTAAAATGGTTCAACAAATTCAGACAGAAACCATAGAGAGAACCTTGCTTCCTCTCATTCTCACTACCCCTCCTCTTTCACACTCTTGAGGAAGTGTGAAGTTGTCGCTTCAGACTAGCTAGAGAGTTCACCACAACAAATAGGATGGGCCCAACACATTTGGCTGTCTAAGGCGAAAAAACCAAATGGCCCACTCTTCCTTCTACCTACAGAAGTAGTCTAGGTTGTCAGTTGGATCTAACCTTAATACTGGTGGTGGATTAACCAGGGTTCAACGCTACACCCGAGAGCAGATTAACAAAGGGTGCAATGTAAGCCCCCCAGAAGCCACATAATTATCCCCCAAAGGAGGAGAGTTTTCTGCCACTGAGCACACACTCAGCACCACTAAACATTTGCTGTCTGAGGCAACTCCCTCACTTTGCCTAATGGTAGAGCCAACCCAGAGTTGTAGTTACTGAGAACAAACTAGGACCAAACCTTAGCATCTGATCCTTGTTTGTTCAGTATTTACAGTGTAAGCAGGGTGCGTGGTGGCTCAGTGGACTAAGGCTTCGGAAAACTGTCGGCTGCAAAGTCGGCAGCTCGGCGGTTCAAATCCCGGGTGCCATGCAGCGGAGTGAGCTCCTGCTGATAACCCCAGCTCCTGCTGACCTAGCAGTTCGAAAGCACATCAATGCAAGTAGATAAATAGGTTACCGCCGTAAAAAACGGGAAGGTAAAAACAGTGTTTCCTTGCAGCCATGCCAGTCACGTGGCCACGGACTTGCACAACACTGGCTCTTCAGCTTGAATATGGAGGTGAGCACCACCCCTAGAGTCGGACATGACTAGCACACATGTGCGGGGGGAACCTTTACCTTTACCTTACAGTGTAAACAGATCCAAATTTCTTGAGATCAGACAAGTATAGGGAACTGTGGAAAGTTAAAATTTGCTCTCCCCCAATAAAATACAGTATGAAGGGCTGCATGAGACCGAGTATAGCTTCCAACATATGATAAACCTTGATTTCTCTTCTGTCATATGTCAATTGGACTCCTGTGATCCCTAAGTACAGGGAAGCCATACAAAAGTAAATGATGTCACTTTATTTGACATGCCATCAAGTTCTACCAACTAATTTCAACAGAAGGAAAGATTTCACCCTAGATTTTTCAATACTGTTTTGGTGATCGGGGGAAAAAACAGAACACACAGTAAGATGCTGGTTGCAAGTTGATGATGGATGGGATTGATTTTCGTTTCTCTTCCTTCCATTTATTACCATGCATTTAAAATGCATTTTAATGAAACAAGACATTTAATAAGCAGAGTTAGTGGGGGAAGGAGAGAATGCGCTGACAGAAAGAGGATTCCAAACATAACAATTTATTTGGTATTTCTGCTTCATTAAATTTTAACTTAAAGAAATTAAATCTGGGGAATACACTTAAACATAAATCACACTGCCATCTGTGGTTTGGAGCATAACAGTGGGTTGATAGAGGGTAATATTCAAAACTGGACTTAGGGAGAGGAATTCCACTTAGCTGCTGTCTTGCAAAAAGAATTTTTGTTTATCACAGCTGAAATACTCTTGAAACTTGGAGAACTTCAGTATCTAAAACAGAAAACAAATTAGCTACTGAACCTTCAGTGAAAGTCTCTTCTTTCTATGTATGCTCACTGCTCACATCTTGTGCCATTTCTCAGAATTATGGATGATTAGGGCTGGAAGAGTCCACAGGGGTCATCAAGTCCAGACCCCTGACGAAGCCAGATCTTCCTATCTAAAGCATGCCTTACAAGTGGTTTTCTAACCTTGGTTTATATACTTTCAATACTTGAGAATCACCTGGACCTGGCCTGCGACTGTGCCAAGTGGGAGGCAAAAAACAGATTAGTGCATCCCACCACCAAGTGGGCAGAGGCAAAGGAGGAGGAGGAGGAGGAGGAGGAGGAAAAAGAATGCTAGAGAATCTTATACTCGCCAAGACAGTCCACTCCATTGTCAAACATCTCTCATCATCAGAAAAAATCTTCCTAATGTTGAGTCAAAACCTCCTTTTCTGCTATTTAATTCCATCACTCTGATTCCTTACCCTCTGGAGATGGAGAAAACCAATTAACTCCATCTACATGACAGTTCTTCAGATATCTGAAGATGACTATCATTTCACCTCATTCCTTATAAGGCTTGGTTTCCAAACCCTTTATGATCCTGGCCACCCCCCTCTAGGTTCTTTCTAGGTTCTTGATATCCTGATTAAATTGCGGTGCCCAGACTGGGACAGAATATTCCAGTTGACCCCTACTTAAATCACCTTTCCAGAGTTCATCATGTATCAGTCTCCACTTTCCATTTATTCAGGCTTCTGAAATGAGAAGTTGTCAGCAAGGCAACTGAAGAATCTGTTAGGCCTTCTGTTCCTGGCAGAGTTGGACTTCCAACAGATATCAAATATACAGATATATGAGTATTTTTATATCTATTTGTATCTTATTATTTTTTCATGATTTGTGTTGTGTTTGAGTATGTCTGGGGTTGTTGATTTGGGCAGTTGCTGTTTTTGTGGAACGTGTTGTACACTGCCCAGAGTTCCCCTGGGAAAATCGGGCGGTCAATAAGAATAAAAATAAATAAATATCAGGCTGGCTGAAAATCCCATTGCCACTCTGGCTCCCTCTTTAATAGTTAGTGTTCTGATTGACGAGGACATCAGACAACACGTCAGCACGACTAGGAGTTCTGTAGCAGCTGATATAACGTATTTCTCTCTCCTTTGATTTTCACCTGAGAGTTTTCTTTCCACAACCATATGTTACCGTTTAAACTGCTTCTTTTAAATTGTGGTAACCCTTCAGTCCCCACATAGAATTCATGAGTCCCATCACACCACGTTTTAGTAATACCTATTAAATAATGTTTTCCTCCCTGTGTCAAGAGTTCAAGCTTGGTCAGTAACTAGTTACTATTATGCTGGATTTGTCTATTCTACTTGCATTTCCCATTTCTCAAAGTGGTATTTTTTTTCTATATGTACTGTATTTGTTTGCTTATTGTTCTTAGCTTTAATATTGCCTTTTTAATGATGTATGATACCTCTCCACACTCATTGTTCTTAGCTTTAAGTATCGTCTGTAATGTTACTATCAATAATCGTAGACTCATTATTTTCATCTTTACATATTGCCCTTCAAAGTAGTAAGCTACCATGGAAGAAAGGAGAAAAGTGAGGTAAAATTAAACACATATAGAAACAATTATTCAGACATAACTCCCAGAAGCCTTCAGCACCATGTGTGCTGGCCAGGATTGTTGGGAGTTGAAGTCCAAGAACATCTGGGGACCCAAGGTTGGGAACTACCATTCTAGACCCTTGATTATTTTGCCCCTCCTAAGATTGCATAGCCATTAGAACCATACATAATATTCTAATTCTGGGCACAACCATTGATGTGTAGTAGTAGTAAATTTATTTACGGTCAAAGACCCAAAAGTGTTGATGTGTATAAAGACACCATGATATTAGCAGCATTATTTTAAACACCTTTCTTGACTGGAGAACCAAAGACATAGTTCCATGCTAACCAAAGAGTACTAGCTGATTTTGCAGAGCAATAATCAGGTGAGAAGAGGTCATATCACTGAAATGTTCTCTTGTCATTCCCTTGAGGAGCCTCGTGGTGCAGTGGTTAAATGCCTCTACTGCAGGTAAAACTGTGCTCACGACCTGGGATTCAATCCCAGGTAGCAGGCTGATGGTTGACTCAGCCTTCCATCCTTCCAAGGTCGGTAAAATGAGTACCCAGCTTGCTGGGGGGGGGGCAATGTGTAGCCTGCATACTGTAATTAAAAACAAACAACTGTAAACCGCCCAGAGACTACTTGAAGTGGTATGGGGTGGTATATAAGCAGAACACTTTTTTTGCTTTGATCCAATTGTAGCCCAGCTGATGTGAGGGCATGAGTAAAGTGGATAGAGGGAAGCTCTTCTCCCTCTCACAAAATACCAGAACTAGGGGACATACACTCAAATTGTGGGCTGGGAGAGTAAGAACAGACAAAAGAAAATATTTTTTCACCCAGCGCGTTGTTAGTCTGTGGAACTCCCTGCCACAGGATGTGGTGATGGCATCTATCTGGCCTGGATGCCTTCAAGAGGGGATTGGACAGATTCCTGGAGGAAAAGTCCATCACAGGTTACAAACCATGATGGAGATGTGTAATCTCCAGGCTCAAAACTGGGGTACTTCAAGGGCCAGATACAGGGGAGTGCTATTAGGAGACAGATATCTAGTCTCATGCGCTCCCAAACGTATCTGGTGGGGCCACTGTGAGATACAGGAAGCTGGACTAGATGGGCCATTGGCCTGATCCAGCATGGCTCTTCTTGTGTTCTTATGAGGAACTGTCAAAGAATGTTTCCTCATGCACAACAGACTCATCTCTCTCCCGCCCCCCTTGAACCTCATAATCACTCTTACTGAAAGGTTGGAATGGCAGTTTGGAGCAAAATAGATACCCCCTCACACATTTGTGTTGTTAATCAGTGTGATGCTGAAATCTCATCTGTTGTGTTAGCATTGCTAGTGAAACTGTTTGATTCACTGCATTGGGCCTTGATCATTTATCATTTTAATTAACCATTACTTTTAAAAAAGCCCATGGGCAGCCTATACACCAGACCAACTGTGTACCACTCTACACACCAGAGCTGTTGTTCTAGGATTGCATACAATCGCTTATTTGTTTGTAGAATCTTCCCAGGCTCCAAATAGCTCCTTATCTTTGAAGAGAGACTGAGGCAGAAGAATAATGAGATAGCAAGTTAATTTTTTCCTTTCAGCAGCCAGTATCCTCTCTGTTTCTGCAATAGCTCTACTTCCGTAGCACTCCACGTTGTCCCAGTTAATGCCAGCCTGAGATGGCACCCTGGCTTCTCTCATGGAGCTTTTCCCGCTTGTGCCAGCAACAGGAGCGGAAGAATTATGTGCAGAGAACAGACTGTTCCACACACAGTTCTTCACAAACAGGATGCTAGCTGTTGCATCAAAAAAAAAATAGTTAAGAAGTATGGGCCTTTTAAAATTACCATGCTGCTCAGTGTCTTCCAAGAAGTCTGGCGTCCATCTTGCCAAGTGAAGGTTTAAGAACACTCTCCTGGCAAATTACATCCTTTGCCATGTTTTGAAAAAGGGAGCTTGCTCTCGAAAGCTCGGCAACTTTTTTATTTTTCTACTAGCAGCCTATGAAGGTATCCCCCACAGTCTAATTAAAATGGAAAGTCGCTTTCCCCTTTGTTGTTCCAAACACCCCAAAGAAACTGCAGAGCCTTCTGTTCTTAAAGCATTATTTCCAAGCTCTGGTTTTATCTCACTCCCAGCCAAGGCCGTCCCTACTGTGAGGCACTGTGAGGCAACCAATGCAGGTGGCAAATATGCTGAGGGAAGCAGTCATGGCTCCATTTTTGTTGTTCTTCCTGGCCTCTTCCTTCTCTTGGAAGACCAAGTGACACATTGCCTGCCCTCAACCCCCCTAAACTGGCCTGTTTTTCCAAGGTATTGTTGTGGGCAGCACTATAAAACTTCCTGTGCTCCAGTCCAGACAGCTTGTCTGTTAAATAGAGAGGTGTGCCATTTTGCCCTTTGCCTCAGGCAGTAAAGTACAGTACTTTGGAAAAACCCTCATTAAAAAAGTAATGCTCCCCCCCCCAGTGCACATGCATGCTAGTCATGTCTGAGTCTAGGGGCGGTGCTCATCTCCGTTTCCAAGCCAAAGAGCCAGTGTGGTGCAAGTCCGTGGCCATGTGGCTGGCATGGCTGAACGCATTTATGCACACGGGACACAGCTTTACCTTCTCATTTTTTTATGGCAGTACAGTACCTATTTATCTACAGTACTTGCATTTACATGCTTTCAAACTGCTAGGCTGGCAGGAGCTGGGGTTAACAGTTTAACACCCATCTTTGACTATCCTTGTGGTTTTGTGTTTTTAGATCCAAAAATTAGGAAATGTGAGGAGTAGGGCTAGAAAGAGCATTTTTACATGATGCTGCTCACCCTATTAGCTTCAGAGTAGCTGGGCTGATACATGCATATATCAATAGCCACAAATTCTATTTATTTATACATTTGTATACCACCTGTCTTCCAGAGGAACTCTGGGTGGTTTACAGCAGTCACACATTACAGAAGAATACACACACACACGCACAGAGTGGTACCTTGTATAAAGGAATTAATGTTAAACAAATTTGTATACCACCTGTCTTCCAGAGGAACTCTGGGTATTTTACAGCAGTCACACATTACAGAAGAATACACACACACACACACACACACACACACACAGTGGTACCAGAATTAATGTTAAACAAATTTTCCTTTGTACAGATTTCCCATAGGAATGCATTGAAAATGGCTTAATCCCTATAGCGACCGTTTTTCTGTTGTACAGATTCACCCCATAGGCGATTCTGTTAAGCGATTTCCCCCTATCTCCTGAATTTTTGTATATACACACACTCATGCGCACGCACACACAACACACACACATTTGAAAACTATCAATAATCAGACAAATCAATAGAATAATCAATTATCACAAACACTTAAAAATAAACTAAGAATAGCCGGCAAGGTGGACTTATGGTCAGGACAAATACATCCAAAAAATAATAATAATTACAATTCAGAGGTATTCAGAGGGTATTCTAAAGACAGTATTCAGAGCTGCAACCTGAGATCATTGTAATTGTCACTGTCAGTGGATCAATGGGGTGCCTCTAACTGCCTGGCTATCATCTCACCAGTAGATGCTCTAAAAGGCCCCTTTACTCGCCCAAGTGTGTATATAATTTCAGTGTGCTGTATCTCCGCAAAGTGGGGGCTGGTTTCCTGGCTCCATCTGGCAAGTGACATATATCCCTGCTAAATGATCAATAGCCATTGTTATTTATATCCTGAGAAATCTGTAATGCATCTAATCCTCTTCAATCCTTATCTCTGTTCTTATTTCATATCATTTAGAGAAGATTAAGAATGTTATCCTCTTCCTATCCCCATTCCTCCATGCTTCTTTTAAAGGAATGTTACATGCAAGATGTAAACAAACATGGCCTTAAGATTCCGGATTGGTTATTCCATTTTAGTGTTTGTTTTAAAGAACAAAATTACCTCCTTCCAGCAATCAAGATTTCCTGCAGAAGTGTCAGTCCTCCGAGTTTGTGACGGAAGGCAGTGTCTGAACGTATCCTAAAGATAAATTCTTATTACCGTAAGCGGTGTTGGGACTGTGGTTTCAAAAGAGCTTAAGATGGAGCTATGAGTCTCAAAATTAGAGACAGAGAAAGAGACCGAGAGAGAGGTGATGAAATCAGAGTAACTCAAAGCAGAGATCTGATAATTGGAAAGGCAGTGAAGAGCCTTTGCAAGATGTGTGGGAAGGTAAAGGAATCTTAGTAAAAGCTGTCAGATAGAAAGTCAAGATGATGGCTTACTACACACACACCAGACAGGGATGGAGGCACTTCACCCCCCCCCCAAAAAATATATTCAGAGGTGGGTCCCTCCTACTCAAGGTTCCTAGCTGTCCTTAACCCCAAGATATAATTAGAAAGGGTATAACTCATGGGCATATGGAGGGTAATAACCTCACTAACAAAGTAATATTTTGTCCTAGAAGGGGTACTTAGGGACATCTAAAAGATTAAAATAATAAAAATAGTAAAACAAATAAAGCAACAGTATCACACAGCATAGAAGCTCCAACAGCGCTGAAAAAATGCATTGCAGTTACTAAAGTTCAAGCCATATCAGAAAACTTTAAATAGGTTTGAACATTTGAAATCTTAAATGGCCTATGACATGTAATCCTGAAAAGATCATAAAGTGGGTGGCTGCCCATAAAGAGGTCAATGTACTGTATTTAGCTGCCTAAAAGGGAGGGGGGAGTACAGAGGCAAGGGATTTAGGCAGCATGTCTTTTGCATCACATACAGAAACCAGAAGGGGCAAGGAGTATATCTTACACTCTTGCAAGATCTCTCAAGAGGGTTAGAGAAGGAGATGCTGCCTCTCTTTATTGAAATGGCCCATAAAACCTTTATAATGAAAATACTTCTTCACATCCCTTATGAATCATAGAAGGGCAATCTTAATAGCTTTTCAGAAAGTGAACGATAAGGTTATCAAACAATAATTAAGAGATTATGAAAAATGTTAACACACATGTGTGTATAGCAGAGAAAAAAATATGAGCTTAGCAGCAGCAACATGTAAATAAAATGTAGTTAATTGTTATAAGTATTATCAGAACCCAGAAACAGAGAGACAAAGAAACATGACTTAGAATAAAACTCTTATATTGAATATATACAGCAAATATACAGCAAATAACAACAGCATAACACCAAGCAATATCACATATACAAATCAACAGAGCATGGGGTACTGTTTTCTCACCATAAACAGTCCCAATTTAACATACAAGCCAGTTCTTATATACACATTTAGACCTCATCAGACATGATTTTAACCAATCACATTCTGACACATCATTATGTCATTAACTATTCCACCTGTGCTAAATCACTTAACCTGCTGGTGATTTCTAATTCCTTGCACTTGTGGCTAACATCATGACACTGCATTTTTACTTACTCCATTTTACAATTCTCTTTTCACTCTGTTAAATATACAATACATATATTTTGTCAATTCTACATATTATGAGAAAGGTGGAATACATAAGAACTCTCATTCTGATTTAATAAAACCTATGCATTTTTACATATTGCTGTTGTTATGTGCCATCGTGTCTCTTCCAACGTAGAGAAAAATCGTGCATTAATGACCTTCAGAAGGTCCTCATCATTAACAGCCTTGTCCAGGTTTCGTAAACAGAAGACAGTGGTTGCTTTGTGAGTCAATCCATTTCATGCTTGGTCTATCTCTTGTCCTTCTACCTTCCGCTTTTCCTAGAGTTATTGTCTTTTTCAATGAGCCTTGTCTCCTCATGATGGCCAGAATCCTATTGCTAATTTGCACTCTCATTTCCTTATTGAAGCATAAATCAACAGTAAGCTTATAGCCCAGTGATGGTGAATGTTTTGGAGACTGAGTGCCCAAAGTGCAATTGAAAACCCACTTATTTTTCGCAAAGTGTCAATACAGCAATTTAACCTGAATACAGTGGTACCCCGGGTAACAAATACTTCGGGTACTACCCTTCGGGAAAGCGAGGATCAAAGAGTAGGCTTTTGAATTTCCTGCGGCCACAGCACCCTCACTGTGGCTGTGGGAAATTCAAAGACCTGCTCTATGATCCTCGCTTTCCCAAAGGGTAGCACCCCACCTGCCTCTCTTCCCTGGGAAAGCCAGGGGAGAGTGGTGGCGGCTTGTGGGCTCGTTCGTAGCCCCAGTTTACTCTCTAGCCACGCTGCTCTGGGCATCCCAAAGGTGGCGTGGCTGGAGAGTAAACTGGGGCTACAATTGAGATCACAAGCCGCTGCCTCCCCTTCGCCCAACTCTCTGTACGGAGCACGGTGGCGTGCTCCAAGCAGAGGGGGAAGTGCCGTGCCTGTGGGGCTGTGATGTCGCATGCCCTCAGAAAGGGCTTTGCATGCCACCTTGGCACCCGTGCCATAGATTTGCCAACACTATCATAACTAATACATCCAAAGTGCAAAAGTGTTGGTTGAGTCATTTTCATTTTTGGAGAGAATACAGGCTTGATTTTATCTGTAACTCATTTATTTGTATTTCTCGTGATTCAGAGGATCTGTAAAGCATTCCTCAAGTACCAAGTTTTGAATGAATCAGGCTTTTTTCTCTTCTGCCAGCTTTCTTCTTTGTTCAGTTTCACAACTCTACATAGCAGTTGAAACTACTACCACAATATATAGAGGATCCTGACCTTTCTCTCTAGTAACACATTGAGATATTTCATGTTTCCATTAGAGTTCCCATTGCAGTCTTCGTTCTCTGGATTTATTGGCTGGGGGTTCTCATTGAATCGATTATTCAACCAAGTTAAAGAAATGCATCACAGTTATGATTTCTTCATTATAGAAGTGTTGTTCACATGATTATGTTGCCATCTGCCCAGAGAGTACTTTAGCATTGGGGGGTCAGAATGTTAGTCAAAACAACAGCAACAACAGCATAATTAAAATTATGTAATTCTTGTGCAGTCATGATTTGACTTCTTAACATTCAACTGTAATCTGCTTCTGCATTTTCTTCTTTCGCCTTCATCAGCAGCCATCACTAAGGTTTCTTTGACCAGTTTTTTCTCCTTCTTTAGGTGATTCTAATCTAGCTTTCTGTATAATATGTTCTGCATATAAATGTTTATATTGGTTGCATACACAGTATATTTTGGGAGCTTTTTTAAAAAACCAGTGTCTACCTGACACAGAAATTCAGTCTATGACCTCAATTTGTCATGCCTGTGTCCCCAGTTCCCACCTAGATCAGCCTACTGTAGAGATCAGCTCTCATCTCATAAACAGATTCCACTGAGCAACATGAAGGGAAAATAATGCTTCCTGTCAACTGCCTTATCAGATGGCAATAAATATTGCCAGAATCTTCAAGCCATCAATGGGAAAGCATTATTAATGTCAGAGAGAATAATGAAAGAGATAAGACTCATGGAACAGCACACCCAGGAATACAGTCACCGTTTAATTACTGCAGACACTGAAATCATGATGGATTTAAGGAATCAGGGAGAAAAGAGGAGCTGTATGACAAGCCCCTTCTCCTTCAATAAAGCAGTCATATGCCTTCTATAAAGAAAAAGATGGTAGGAATCCATCATGGTTGGATCTCCCTTTTTTACATCAAAAGCAAAACAAAAAGCATAGTGTTCTGCTTATATACTGCCCCATACCTCTTCAAGGAGTCTCTGTGCAGTTTACAGTTTCATTACAGTATGCAGGCTACACATTGGACCCCCAGCAAGCAGTGTACTCATTTTACCGACCTCAGAAGGATGGAAGGCTGAGTGAACCTTGAGCCTGCCACCTGGGATTGAACCTCAGGTCGTGAGCAATTTTACCTGCAGTACAGGCATTTAACCAAAGCATGCAATACTACAAAGAGTCAAGGGCCATGCCAAGAGACTTGGTTGTCAGCACCTAGCCCAGTGGTTCCTATCTGGGGGGTCGGGACCCCTTTGGGGGTCGAACGACCATTTCACAGGGATCACCATGAGCCAGTGAAGAAAAAGGCACAAAAGGCTTGGGTCTGGAGGAGGAGAGGGAGTAATGTGTGTGTGTGTGTTTTAGCTTAATAGGTTGGAGGGGATGTCAGTCAATGGCACTGGAGGCTGTGATTGGCTGAGGATGCCTGTAGAGAGAAGTTCTCTATGGTGGCTGCAGCAGTGGCCTGCCAAAAGGGAGCTTGTGGCCTCTTCCAAGCAGGGCAAGGGGTCACCACAACATGAGGAACTGTATTAAAGAGTCACAGCATCGGGAAGTATGAGAACCACTGACCTAGCCCAATTCGTAAGGACCTTTGCAAACTATAAAGGATAACAGCCAAGGTACTTTATCCAAATAATGGATCTGGGATGAACAACAAGACCAGGTGCTTTCATCTTCAAGTCAGGGGCTTCCTGGCCAGATCTAGTAGGGCACAGGACATTGGAATACATGGATTTTCTGCCTGCTGGTGCTGCCGTGTCCTGCACGCCACAGTTCTGTACACAGAATCATTGACTGGGTTGGAAGTGGCCACTAAGTTCATCGTGTCCAACCCCCTGCTGAAAGCAGGGATCCAGATTACGGAAAATCTGACAGGTGGCCGTTCCATTAAATCTTGAATGCTTTCAACGCTGGTGAATTCGCCATCTCCTGAGGTAATTGGTTCCATTGTTTTACTACTCTATCAGTTAGGGCAGTGGTTCTCAACCAATGAGTCCCCAGATGTTAACATAAGAACATAAGAAGAGCCATGCTGGATCAGGCCAACGGCCCATCTAGTCCAGCGTCCCGTATCTCACAGTGGCCTCACCATATGCCTCTGGGAGCGCATGAGACTAGATATCTGTCTCCTGCTGCTACCACTCCCCTGCATCTGGCCCTTGAATAACCCAGTTTTAATCCTGGAGATTACACATCTCCCTCATGGTTTGTAACCTGTGATTGCAAATCCCAGAAGCCTCTACCACCCGCTGTGGTAGAAGGGATTTCTGGGAGTTGCAGTCAAGGAACCTGCAGTCACAGGTTGAGAACCACTGCAGTTTAAAGGATGTCTTAGTAGCCTGTGCTTCTAGATCAGTGGTTGTCTTGGGCAAGACGCCCCAGGAGAAGGGAGTGGCAAACCACTTTCAGTACTATATAGCAGTACCTACAAAGCCCAAGCCCTGGAAACGGTTGTCATACATCAGAATCAACTTGATATTTAAAAACAAACAAACATTCAAAAGAGGGAGCAACGTTAATCTTCAAAGCATCATGGGAATTTTTAACACTAGGAAGGTCATGCCCCCCCCCAAAAAAAATCCTGAGCCCAGCCTTCAATCCTTTATGTTACAAACAAAAAGAAAATAAATGAGAAAAAGGAAACCTTCCTAATCCAATTATTTGCTCAGTCCTTTTGGCTGAACCTGGCAGGGATTGGATCTGGAACCTCGTCCATACAAAACCTTTGTGCTGCTGGCATTTGGCTTCTTCTGAGATCAGATGCTAAACCAAAACGAAGATTTGCAAAGTTGTCCTTGTTGTTTGAAATACAGTTCGACGAGTCCAAATCGCAGCGGCCATATTGCTGACTTGGGGTGGGTTACAAAGATCACATTGCATCCCTACGAAAGCAGCTTCACTGGCTGCCAATCACCTACAGGGCACAATTCAAGGTGCAGACTTTGACCTACAAAGCACAAAATGGCCTGGGTCCAAGCTACCTCAAAGATCGAATCATGCAGTATGAACCGGCTCGGGTGCTAAGGTCATCAGGGGAGGCCCTTCTCTCCATTCCGCCACCTTTACAGGTGTGCCTCAAAAGAACACATGAAAGGGCCTTCTCTGTTGCTGCTCCCAGACTTTGGAACTCCCTCCTGCTGGAAACCAGGACTTCCCCGCTCCTGCTGTCTTTCCGGAAGCAGGCAAAGTCCCTGGAATGAGGGACTTTCTACTGTATAACTTTATATGGATTACCATACATGATTGCATTGATTGATTTCATAAGAACACCAGTTTCCTTTTTCTTTAATTTTTGTGTGCTCTTTGTAACTCTACTGTTACCTTTTAATGTTCTAAGATGCCTCTACAAACTCCCTGTTCTTAACTTGAATATGTCTTAAATGTTCTGGACTGCATATTGTCCCTCATTATTGTAAGCCACCTTGAGTCCTTTTCCAAGGAGAAAGGTGGGGTAAAAATATACAAAATAAATAAATTAATTCCCAGTTTTGAAAAGCTTTGAAAAGTTTAGCTTGCAGGATTCTGAGAGTTGTAGTCTCTGCTCCCCCCATCCACTTATCCAATGTTAGCAATTCCCGAACTGACCTCAAACCAAAGGGTAGCACCCTTGAGCAACCAATTACATGGATGCAAATGGTAGGCAAATGTTGCCTTGAGCCCTAATTAAGCCCCAGTATTGTTTTGTGCCTCCTTGTATTGATCATCTGTTTTTTTCCTGGGCTCTGTCCTCAGTAGGAACCAGGGAGGAACTGAATCACACATCATGATTCAAATCTCCCTTCCTGATCAGGATTATTTCAGATTTCAGTTCATTTCCTCCTGACATGAGTGGGAAGAGTTGATTCAGAGCCTGATTCATGCTGTTTTTACAATGAAGGGGAGAAGAAAGAAGTGTGTTTGTGTTTGTCACTGGAGGTGGGGTAGGATTCAACATGTCAGCCATGGCTAAAATACTTTGCCAAACCAAAAGTATTTGCAGCTGCTAATCATCAGCTGAAATAAGACCACTAACGTGGCTGGGTCTGTTTTTGCAGTCACTCCTCTGAGTGACTGTAAACTCTTCCCCAGTACAGTTGGGTGGAATCCGATTAGAAGGACATGGGCAGAATTCAACCTGGGACTCTCCACAAGCCACTAATGTCTTTACCCAAGAGAAGTCATGTGGAAGAGTGACATTTGTCCTGTGGACAAGTCTTTTCTCCATGTAGGTTTTCTTGTTTGCTTTCAGATCCTGATTTCTCTTTGGTTCAGACTGCTTGCTAATTGAAAACAAATCCTAAGGATTGTCCCTGAAAGTCCTCCCTTTCTGCAAACAATTCACGAGGACAACCATCCAAACTTGATGGCTTCCTATTGGCACTACAGTAAGACCCCACCCCCATCTGCAGAATCAGCACCTGCAGATCCATTAGTCTGCTGCCCAAAACGACAAAACAAAAAAAACCTCAGCAATACAGATTTGTTTTACAGTATTTGCATTTCCAGGGTGTATTTATCAGAACTGGCCACTGGAGGGAGCCAGAGACCATGCAATGTATAGCATTTGGCACAATCCCCCACATATACTGTGGTCCAACTATTGCAACAGATGGAGATTATGGGAATCAAGTGTGTATGTGTGTTGTGTCGTTACAGCTGTGACTAACTTTTCATGACTCCATGTCCAGTGGTTTGCCAGTTCCTACGCCAGGCGCCTACAGCACCTGGTATTCCCTGGTGGTCTCCCATCCAAGTACTAACCAGGGCTGATCCTGCTTAGCTTCTGAAATCAGGAGAGATCGGATGTGCTGAGGGCATCTAGGCAGCCTATGGGAATCAAGTAGGGATGGGCAATTTGTTTCGGAACCTACAATTCCCAAATGACTTGTGCAAGCCCAGGTGGTGTTCAGAAACCTCCAACACACAAGCAGCCAATCTCTTGCCTTGGTCTGTGCCCAATCAGAATCTATGCAGGGACAGGCATCATCCCGCCTCCCTGTCTAATTGCCAACACCAGGGAGAAGCAAATATGAGGTCACAGTCTGCTTCCTTGTTGGAGCTCAGCTCTGTGTGGGCACAGACTAAGGTAAGAGATTGGCTGCTTGCGTGTCGGAGGTTTCTGAACAACCCCTGGGCTCCACGAATTGCCCATCCCTACTTGACTCCCATAATTTACACTGTATCTGTGGGGGATCCATTCTAAACCCCATCACAGGCGACAAATGCTATGCATTGTGTGGTCTTTTTCTCCCTCTAGTGGCCAGTTCTGATAAATACACCCTGGAAATGCAAATTTCCCACCCCTAGAGTCAAATATTTCTGGAGAGCACTGGCTTTATGAAAGAATGTCCTGGAAGATCTTTCTTTGTAACTAGCATATTTAGGGGGAAAAGAAAGAAAAAAGAAAAGAAAAAGAGAAGAAAATCTTGTTGCATATATTTTAATGTGAGTTCTATTTTAACGTGAACTGTCATAGACAAGTGTACTTTCTCAGACCCTTCTAAGATCCCCCTCTAATCCCACTGGTTCCTGCATACTTTTGAACTCTTGCCCCCCAAACAGCGTGCACATGAGTGACACAAAACATGTGTTGTACGCACACTTTTGTACACCCGAGTACTTTTTGTGACTGTTCCGGCCAAGCTCAGCACATGCGAGTTATATTTATTTCACTGGGAGAGAGAAGTACATCTCTGGCTGAAAATGGGCAGAGTTGAAATGTCCTTAACTTGGCTGGATCGTGGCCAGGAACGTTATGCCAGCAGAAATGCCTTGTTGATTTCTGTGTGCAAAGGGTGCCTGTGTAAATGCCATTTCAGACAAGGACAAACGCTAGGCATGCAAGAACAGATTGTCCTGAGTTGAAAATCTAATACTCATGGGAAACGGCCATAATTTTGTTGAGCTTTATTGACCTGCTTAGGCTTTTCTTCTCATTCTGAGCACGAGGCTGGCATCTTAATCCAAGGAAAGTGCCATTTCCCAACCAGGAAGCCAAAGATATGGCCCAAGTCTATTCTTAGGGATGTGCCTAGAAGCAAAGAACTGAGAATTAAAATTTGCCATTCCTAAATGCAGCTGAAGTGGAAAAGATTTTTCAGGTATACTTTTGGAAGAACGGCAGCTGCTTAGCAACCCAGTCCGCAGAGAGGCATTTGATTAAGTGATATTTAAATTTTTATTAGACTAAATTAATACCAATCACACAGGCTGGCCCAAAGCCATTCTCTTCTGCAAGATTAGGATCGAGAGGGATGTAGAAAAAGACACTATAAAGATAAGACACTCCCACCTTCAACCCTCAACTACAAGCCTAAAGAGATTGGGAAAAGGAATATATGGTAAACCCTTAAATCTTTCCCCTATGCCGAGATTTAAAATAGTGTCTGCATCCTTTATTCATTGATCTCACACCGAAGTAAAGTTTGTGAGTAGGGTTTCGTAAGGAACTTAAATGTTTGTTTTGAGGGGAATGGCTTTATTGCTGGAGAAATATTTAGACTATTTGAGGCATCTTAATTATTTCCCCATTTTAAAAGGACAACACATGTTGCTTCTAACTAAAAGAGATTGCGTAACTCTCCCATCTTTGTCGTAGTAATGGATATCTTACAGAAGAGAAACAGTCAGAAGATACGGCAGGAAGACTTGACAGTATTTCTGAACATGACAAGTCCTCTACTAAAGGAGACCTTATTAGTCTGTCTTTCTGTTTCATTGGTATCTTGAGACCTATTCTGCATCCTCTAAGGAGAGTGTGCTGCCATTGTTTTTAATACACAAAAGAGAAAGACGGATGGCGAGGAGGATGTTGCATCCAAGTAAACTCTCCATGTGAGCCAGAACGCCTGGGTGTGTGTTTGCATGTGCGTTCTCAGTCACATGTAGAACCTACACAGATTTGAAAAAAAACCTCTCTCCTTTCGAGACTGTCACTTTCACATTTTCCTCCAGTGCTCCTGCCATCATGCGGGCTCCTCACCCACTTTCAGAGTACAGTGGAGCCTCGTATAACAGACAGCTTGTATAACATAAAATTTGTACAACATAAAAAATTCTGGAGATAGGGGAAATTTGCTTAACATAATCGCCTATGGGGAAAATCTGTACAACATAAAATGGGATTACTCTGTTTTCAATGCATTCCTATGGGAATTTGTATAAAGGAAAATTTGCTTAACAGAATTTTATTTGGAACGAATTCATTCCTTTATACAAGGTACCACTGTACCTGAATGTGTCTTGCTAAAAGCTGACAAGCATGGGATTAACAACCTCCATCTGGTTGAGTTTCCTAGCCAGAACTGGCCCTACCATTGAGCAGAGTGAGGCAACTGCCTCAGCTAGCATACTGTAGATGTAATGAACACTGGCGTAACTAGGGAGGGGGCGGAAGAGTGCATTTGCCCTGGGGTGCGCAGCAATCTGGGGATGCCTGGAGGGGGAGCAGAAGGAGGAAGCCATGCGCCCTCTCGCCAGTGGTCCTTCTTTCGCCCGGCTAAGGCTTGGCGATCCTTAGTCAGGGGAAAGGAGGAGAGGGAAGCAGCACCTCCGTTGATTGCTCCCACAGATGTGCCATTGCCTGCTTCCCTCTCCTCCTTTTCCCCAGCTAAGGATCACCCCAAGACTTAGCCGGGAGGGAAAAGAGGAGGGGGAAGCATGCTATGGAGGTAATGCTTGGGGGGGAAATTGCCTGCTTGGCGCTATCCGCGTGCTGTGTGGTTTGCACAGGATAGCCTTGACTGGAAGGGAGACCCCCCCCCCAAAAGAAGGCATGAGAAGGAGAGACCCTTCTTCCCCTCCTCCACTGTTACCCCAGGATATTCCCCCCATTGCTGGGTGGGTGAGACACAGTTGGGGGGAGGAGAGGGTGCGGAAACTATCTCTTCGGGTGCTCCAAACTCTAGCTACACCTCTGGTAATGAAATGACTATCAATGACTGTTTATTTGATGTTATTATATATTTTTATCACCAGGGTTGGCATAGGATTTTTTCTGCCTCTGGTGCCAAAGCTCGACTCCAACAAGAATTTTACTCTGGTGCGAAATTGTTTAAATCATAGCAGCAAGTTGAAATTAATTTAAAATATGCCAGTTGCATGCCTGCCTCTGTGTGTGTCTTGCAACTAGGCACATGACCAGCACCTTGATAATCACATAGAATTTGCTGCCATGCTTGCACAATATCACTTATTATGGAGTAGAATCCCAATAGGATTCTGGCGAAAATAAATAATGCACTATGGGCGTTTATACACGACCCCTAAACTCCGGGGCAAATGGCTCCCAGCTCCGGAGCTTAAAAATGTTTCCCCACCAGCTCCGGAGTTTACAGGAAATTAAGTGCAACCCTGCCCACCTAAGCGCGACCCAGCGCACTTTTCTTGTACCTGCTCTTGGGAGGTGAAAATTCCTTGATGCGGATGTGCTGGGCTCTCCTCGCTTCTTTTTGTTGTTGTTTTTTGCCTCCCGCCCCTTTAAGAGAAGGAATCAGGAAATGATGGGGCTCAGAGCAGCTTCCACCGGCACCGGGAGGTAAGCCTTTATTCTTTTGTCCCCTTTTTTCCTCCCTCCCCTCACGCAGACAGGAGCAAGGAAGTGCGGAGGGGTGGGGACGGAGGAACAGCAACGAACCCCCAAGATCTCTGGTCCGAATTTAAGGGGCCAGCGGATCTTAGGGGTCGTGTGAAAAGGCCCTATGAATGTCTAATGTGTAGCCATACATGATCATAAGTTATAGCCTCCACAAACAGAGCTGAGAAACCTTATGTGTTTTGGGGGACAGCAGCTCCCAGAATCCACTACCCAGCTCTAGTTGGGATATTTTGGGCATTGTAGTCTAACAACCCTGCCCCCAAATATATCCCGGCTTTGAGAATGACTACCTGTATGTCTGCTTCCTCTGAACATCTGAATTGGTGAAATTTCCTTTTAAATTTGCAGTGATGGTCATCTATATGTCTTTTAAAAACCTTAGAAATGTTCAATTTTTCTTTCCAACTACAACTCCCAGTTTCTGCCAACCAATATGATAACTGGATGCTTTAGGAATTATGGTACTTGTAGCCCATCAAAACTATAAAAATCATCATGGCAATTTAAGGACTTGCAGGTTTTATTTGGCATAAGCTCTTGTTGACTGTACCAGATGCAAAATGTAATCCAAAGAAGTAATGGGGTTAAAGGGAACATACCCCTCCCCCTTTTTACTGGATGTTCATGGATTGCTGATTCCATTTCTGGGCATAGTTCAAAGTGCTAGTTTTAAATTAAAGTCTGAATAGCTTGGGCCCAAGCTATTTCAAAGGTATGCCTCCCTTTATGAGCCTGACTGGTATTAGGATCA
The DNA here is from genome assembly GCA_023846285.1 of Phrynocephalus versicolor. NCBI lineage: Eukaryota > Metazoa > Chordata > Lepidosauria > Squamata > Agamidae > Phrynocephalus > Phrynocephalus versicolor. Next base: position 1,729,909 of record JAHTLZ010000225.1, on the reverse strand, counting down.
TAAAGGGAGGCTTTTCTCTTGGTCCCACTGCCTTCACAGATGCACTTGGTGGGGACACAGGACAGGGCCTTTTCCGTTGCTGCTCCCAGACTCTGGAACTCCCTCCCATGGGAAGCCAGGCTGGCCTCATCTTTGCTGCCCTTCTGCAAGCAGGCAAAGACCTTTCTCTTTATAGACAGGCTTTCTCTTACAAGACTAGTTGATAAAGGGGATTTTGAAAGGCATTGCTGCATTCTGTTATTTTATTTGTATGTTTTCTTATTGCTCTTATTTATAAATTTTAATCTATTTAATTCTTTTTAATATTGTAATAATGTATCAATTCTGCTTTCCGCTTGTTTATTTTAATACTGTAAGTTTATTGTGAATACTGTAAGTTTATTATTTATTGTTAGATGTTTCAAACAAGTTAAATACAATAAAGAATACTTCCACGATCTGGTCATGTGATAGCAGATCCTATAATTCATAAATATGTCACAATTCAATAATATGCTGCTACTTTCCTTTTATCTGTTGTGGATCTTCCTCTGTCAAGTTTTAATGGTAGGCATCAGCTTTGAATGGGAATTGGAAAAATAGAGTTAGCTGTCAGAGCCAATAAAGTGGATAAAGGATTAGTCAGCCCAAGAGATCTATGTTTTATTTAATCCAGGCTTTTGTCTTGACCCACCCACCCACCTTGATCAAGCAAGTACAATGCTGAAGGAGGAAAGAAATAACAGGAAGTATTTAATACAAAAAGGAGAACACTTTATTTTCAAAGCGCTCCGTAACTAACTACCATGGGGACACTGCTTACTGTACACAGACCAACACCTGGCAAACATTCCCTTCTGATAAATGAAGGGCATGGCTGGAAATGCAATAACCTTGGAGGGTTACTGAAGCACCTCAACACTTCCATCCACCTTGCTGTGACTTCTGTTCTCCGTCACCTACATTTCTCCGGTTTTCTCGCAGGCATTTGCTTGATTTCTTAAAACCAGAAGAGGAGGAGGACACAGCCGCCTAACTGATTTGTTATCACCTTCCAACAAAGGTGTGGCCAAGTAAGAAAAATAAGGGAAGCGACACTGCAGATCTTGCGGTCATTCAAGGGAGAGCCACAATACATGACCATGAGTCAACCACTGGGGAAAAAATATTCTAAGCAGCAACCCCTGGAGAGAGAGTCATTCATTGCTCTGAGCCACACTGGTTGGTCTAAAATTAGTCTTTGGCATCTATTTTATTTTACCATAGAAAGCAAATGTTTGGATTGGATCAGTTTAATATTTCTCTCTGTCTCTCTGTCTCTGTCTCTCTCTCTCTCTCCCCGAAAAGTTTATAACAGCCTTTTAAATAAAAAAAATATTTTCCCTAAAATTGCAGAATAGGGAAGCTGTTGGCTTTCCTTCTTTCCTTCCTTCCTTCCTCCCCCACTGCATGGGTCTGGTCTATATAATATAGTTGTCAGTAAGAGTTATCTCCATTATATCTCTATGTAGCATGTAGCGCTGCCTTCCTCAACCGAGGCGGTTACTTCACATCTGTTTTGTCTCTGAAAGTGTGCTTTGGACCCAGTACAAAAAAATCTTACTTCACGTCCGTAGCGCAACAGCTAAAATTTGTCTTGACCACGCCACCGAAGAGGGATCAGAGCGTGACAATACTGTATCTGGCGCTGGGTTAGGGTTTTCCCTTGTCACGGTTTGTTCCCAGTTTCTGTTATGAGACAAGGAACCATGTGGTAACAACTGTCACGCAACAACCATTTCGTTCCCCTCATGAACATGCGGCTTTTCTCTCAGTCTCTATATATGTTTTTACTGTTTCAGATCGACATTTCGATTAGCCGATGCTCAGGGACTGGGTTACATTGTCTTTTTTTGCAGAACAATGTCAAACTAGCCAGAACTTGTTGCAGAACAAGACCGTGAAGTAACACTTGTCATGAGACAAGTTATCACGACCGTGGTAACACGGAAACAGAGACTAAACAGGGACAAAACCATGTGATTGCGACCAATGCTGTAATGGTACAAAACTAGTCACGGAACAAGGAAGGACATGAAGCAACCACCCTAGTATCTTCTGGAACTGAGATAGGCCCAGCACAGACTCTGTTGCATGTGACGTCTGGGATGGTTGCATAAGGTCATTGGTCGACAAGCCTTTTGCCTACAGAATCAATTTATCACATGCATAAGGTCATTGGTCGACAAGCCTTTTGCCTACAGAATCAATTTATCACATTTCTTTTTTTAAAATCTTACTTTGTCTTCAGGCGATGCTTCTATTTTTGCTTCTCAAACCGCAGAGGTCCTTTGGCATCCTATGTGACAACTGTGGCAAATTAATAATAAAACTGCCTGCGGCAAATAAATAATAACACTCTTCTTTCAGTCTCACCTCTGCCTGTCTCCTCAGGGGTATACACTAGGGATGGGCACAAAACAGAAAAACTGTGTTTTGTTTTGTTTCGTGCCCCCTGCATTTTGTTTCATTTCATTTTAGATGAATTTTTGCAAAAAAAACAAAACAATAACGAAATGATTTGTTACTGGGGGCTTGTGCTCACCTGCTCCTCCTCTTGGGCTCCAGCGGTGGCCTGGGCCTGCTCGCCCTCTCTGGCTGGTCTGGCTGGGCTCCAACAGCAGCAGCAGAAGGCGAGCAGGTGAGTGCAGGCCGTCCTCCGCTCCTTCCCACCTGTCTGCCTGCCTTCCGCCCTTTTACCAGCCTCCTCAGAGCATCATGGGACCTCTGCAGCAGGCAAGCGAGCCGTTTCGTTTTGTCTGTAACGAAATGCTGCTTCTTCATTTTGTTTCATGTTGTTTGCTAATGAAACGACGAAACAGCATTTCGTTTTTCGTTTTGTGTCCATCCCCAGTATAGACAGTTTTAAGTCAATGCTGGCACTGAGTTTGAGATCTGGCTATGGAGGCAAGTCCTCCTTGTACTCCCTGCAAGAAGAGCCAACCTGTGTAGCCTTGGGTCGGATGCATAGTCTTGGGGAGCTGCCGGGGGGTGGGGGTGAAGGGAGTTATATATGGGCACTGTCTACCTAGAAAACCCCTGAAAAAGGGTCCCCATAAGTCAGAATTGACTTGACAGCACAAACTTCTTTATGGATCTAATAGAACAAGATAGCGGTGGGAAATCAAAATGGATGCTGGGGTGCTGGAGTTTAGAGGGCTGAGAGGCAGTCGCAGGAGGTGGGATTTAGAGGGACAGGCTGTGTGCAATGGAAGAACAGAGTAGACAGCAAGAACCAGAGAGGCAAGGAGGGGGGAAAAACTAGGCCCCATAGCTGCTTTAAAAATTATAATAATAATAAAGCACAGCATGTGAATGATATTGTCAGTTGCTCATTTAAAGGTCCTAACAGTGTCACGTGGAACACTTGACACATGTTTACTACAGATGTCTTCAGACTGGAGATGTTAACACAATTGCTCAATAAAATGTAGAGTCCTTGAATACAGCCAGCTCTTAGAAGCTGTTTAACTTCCTTCTAGCAGCAGTGTCCTTCAGTAGGTGTTGATTGCTCTTCAGCAGTAGTAATTAAATTCTCCGAGACTGCATGCGTCCTTTGTTAATTTCATTACCTTCACCAATTTAATTCTGCCTTTTGCCTTGATCATTTCAATCTCAGCGATGCACACATACATACACATACACACACAAAAACCTACACCTAACCACACGAACAAACCCTATAATATGGCATCAAGAAGGAGCTTTGCTTTTAAGTCACCAGAGAACAAAGGAATTGTTTCTTCTTCCTGTTGTGGATCTCTAAAATCTTATCTAACGTGATTCTCCCAACCGGAATTTTACAAAGGCCTGGGGAGTTATTTGACTAGGAAAACTATACAGTAGGACCCGTATTCACAGATGATAAGTTGCAACAGTCCCACCCAGTGGTGGTTAACCTTTGGGACTCCAGATATTTTGGACCACAACTCCCATAGTCCTTTGTCATTGGCAATCTAGGCTCAGAATTCTGGGAGTTGTAGTCCAAAACATCTGGAGTGCTGAAGGTTCGCCATCACTGGTCCCACCCATGCAGACCCCCAAAAACACGGTACCAAAGACTATATGTTGCATGTTCTTTGGCTCCCTCTATTGACCAGTTCTGGTAACTATACCCTGGAAATACATACAGTGGTACCCCGACTTAAGAGCAGTTCGACTTAAGAGTAATTCGACTTAAGAGAGGAAAACTGTTGGCATTTTAACTGCTGCCTTACAAATTTTAGACATGGTCTGCTCTAACAAATATTTTTCCATTTTTTATTTTTTTATTTTTTTCCAATTTTTTCTATAGGTACTTTGACTTAAGAGCATGCATTCGGAATGGATTAAATTCGTAAGTCAAGGTACCACTGTATACAGTACTGTACTGTATACACATTCATATTCCTGATTTTGTTTCTTTGTTTGTTTTAGTATTTTCAGGCAGCAGATAAGTAAATCAGTGAATACTAATTGTGTGGGGGTGTTACCTAATACCTACTATATGCAGGAAAAGTGTTAATATAGTCTTAGATGTAAATGAATATGGCTGCACCATACTTGATGGACTGATATCAGATCTAGAGATGTAACATTTCTGGAATTTGTTTTAGGGGGATAGGGGGAAACTGCTGTTGCAATTCTTGTGATTTTTTTTCCAAAGTTCCCCCCCCCCCCCGTGGCTTCAAAATTTCTGGAAAATGTACATCAGATCTCTAGAATTTTCTCCATCTTGATCTGGAGATGCCAGAGAAGCGGTCCAGGTCTTCTGCAAGCATTGTGCATGTTCTACTTAATATGCTTCTCACTCAAATTATCTATTACTATGAACAGACTATTATTGTCATTGTATTTCTGAGTTTTTATGATGCAATAGCATTCAGAAGGGAAATATTAGATAAACCATATCCATTTAATTTCTATATAATCGGATGCACATTATGTAATACAATAACCATTTTAAAATAGTACATAATGAATTGCCATTATATATTATTAATCTGTGTCTCTACTGAAACTATAAAGCAGAGGTTTGGTTTTCAGTTATAGCTCGTTGGGTTTTTCCCCAGCAGGAGTATGCGGGCCTTCAAAGAATAAAGATCAGCCTCGAAGGCTGATGAGAATTCTAGTATCAGCTATCTGAAGAATAGCATGGAAAAGGCTAGTTCTGATGAGATTAGCTGGCTGGATAGTTCAGTGGTTAAGATATCTGGATGTTGGGAGTTCAATTCCCCAGTGGCGCCTCTTGTTAGTGGAGCCAGCCTGTGTGGCCTTGGGAAAACTGCACAGTCCCAGGGTGCCCCCAGAAGAAGGGAATGGCAAAGCACTTCTATGTGTTCTCTATCTTAAAAAACACCAGAAAACGTTGATATAAGTTTTAAAAATGACTTGAAGGCACATGATTATTATTAATATCCATGAAGTCACATGAGTATTATTAATACCTATGAGACTTAGCCAGATGGATTAATGGAATAGCTTGGTATAAGGCAGGCCTGCACAACAGGCAGACCACAGGTTACCGGTAGCCCACCAAGGGTTCAAAAGTAGCCCGCTGGCCATCAATAAAAAAAGTGAGGGGATAAGTTCTCCACTTCTCCCTTCCCCATCCCAAGGACCACCACTGCTCCAGCAGAGTTCTGGGTCTGCCAGCCCACTGTCTCAGCCGAGCGGGGCAGTTCAAGGGCCATGTTGCATTGAAATCTGTTCCCTCCAGAACAGATTAATTGGTTTTCAATGCATTCCTATGGGAAACTGCTGCTCTACTTACAATTTTTTTTTACTCATGAGCATGTGCTCGGAAGGATAATATTTATAAGTAGAGGTTTTAGTGTAGTAGCCCTCAGGCACTTTGGACAGGAAAAAGTAGACCTCGGCCTGTTCAAAGATGAACATCCCTGGTATAAGGTAACTCCAGTGCTTTCATATACCATAGAATCAAAGAATCATAATAGGGTTGGAAGGGACCTTGGAGGTCTGCTTGTCCAACCCCCTGCCCAAGGGAGGAGACTTCATACCACCCCGGACAGGTGGCTATCCAATCTTTTCTTGAAAAAATCAAGTGATGGAGCACCCACAACATCGGGAGGCAAGCTGTTCCACTGTTTAATGGTACTCACTGTCAGGCAATTTCTCCTCATTTCCAGGTTGGCTTTCCCTCTGATGATGTGTATAAGGTTGCATTCAAGTGAGTTGTTTTTACTTTCTGGTTGCAAGGAAGGTGTCAAGACACACTTTAATTTATTTACTCTTCATTTGTTATATTTACTTATATCATATACCTGTACTGTATATCCTGCCTTTCTCCCAGAAACTCGGACCCAGAGCAGCTTACCACATGCTGCAGTTTTCTCAACTAATTTTTTTTAAAAAGAATACATTACAAATATTAAAACATAATTGTTATGGTGTAGGATTTTAACCCAGTGATTTCAGCTCTTAGACAAGCAGGCAGGAGGCAGCAGCTTCTTCAAGTAACATTCTTTATTCAAGGCAGAGCAGGACTGGAGATTGAGGGGAGGGAAGCTACATTTATAGGGATAGAGAAGAGGCTAGAGGATACATTTTGGAGGGAACAATTTCCAGCAGTCACAAAGCTGCCTTTTGGCAGGAACCAATAAAACTAAGGATCCAAATGCTGCAACTTAAATGAACCAATAGTAACTGTTCCTTCTAGACAGGGAGGCAGTTACTTTACCCTAGTGGATTCATACAACCATAATAATGATATGATTCCACTCAGAGTGAATTGAATCAATACACAAGAATAATTATATCATTGTTCACTATCGTTAAATCTAATTTAAAGGCTTTTTGAAAGCACTAAAATGAAATAACCAAATTGTCAATAGAAAGAGACAACAGTCTCAGTAGCCTTAAGGTGAACAATGGCCTGATGTGCTGAAACTCATAAAGTATGGGTTGTTAGCTATGGCCTTGGTGGGGGGCTTAGGCACAGTCCAAATGCCACTTTTCAGGCTGTGATTTCAACAATTCCTAGACAAATCAAAAGGCCATAGCTAACGACTCATACTTTATGGGCTTCAGTGCTTTTTAGACCATTGTTCACCATAAGGCTATTGAGACTGTTGTCTATCTAAGGAGCCTTTTCAAGCCATCGTTCATCTTATGAGCCTATTTCAGACCAGGCTGACAAGAGGTTAAAGTGAACTATAAAGTGGAGGACTCACAACTATCTTTCTTCAGACTGATGAAGCTGTTTGGATAAGCAGTGAAACGTTTTAATCTCTCAAGAAAAAGAAGTCCAGTTGCCAAGGCTCAACTTCAAGATAAACACACCTAGATGACTAAGAATCTTCACAGACTTAATCCAAGAATCCAAGTATAACCCCATCCAACACGGGATGGATTGTTATTTCTTAATAAGAACATAAGAAGAGCCATGCTGGATCAGACCAGAGGTCCATCTAATCCATCTTCCTATATCTCACAGTGGCCCCGCTAAATGCATCTGGAAGTGCACAAGACTAGATATCTGTCTCCTGATACCACTCCCCTGCATCTGGCCCTTGAAGTACCCTGGTTTTAAGCCTGGAAATCACACATCTCCTTCATGGTTTGTAATGAACTTTTCCTCCAGGAATCTGTCCAATCCCCTTTTGAAGGCATCCAGGCCAGATGCCATCACCACGTCCTGTGGCAGGGAGTTCCACAGACTAACAACACACTGGGTAAATAAAACATTTTCTTTTGTCTGTTCTCACTCTCCCAGCCCTCAGTTTGAGTGGATGTCCCCTAGTTCTGGTATTTTGTGAGAGGGAGAAGAGCGTCCCTCTATCCACTTTACTCATGTCCTGCATTATTTTGTACGTCTCAATCACATCCTCCCTCAGGTGCCTTTTTTCCAGACTAATGAGCCCCAAATGTTTTAGCCTTTCCTCATCTGCCTTAAGTATTTGTTTTTTGCAGTACGGTGCAAGCTTAAGTCTCTAAACACTGAAATCCAGGTGCAGATATTTAGAAAAATAAATCTCTTTCAGTAACATTCATTTCTAGCAGCCTGTTTTGAGACATGCCTCCTTACAGGAAGTTCCAGCAGTGTCTGCAGCAGACAGCTTGAAGTCTTTGCCCTTTAAGGAACCTCAAATACTAAGAAAAGAACCACTTCCTTTATTTTCCAAGAGCCTTCTTCCTTGCCTCTATCTGCTTGGTGCAATTTAGCCCCAGGGTTCTGAAACTCCTCACTCCCCAAAGGCGGGGCAGAACAGATGCCCAGTACAAAGCCATTTCCTTAAATCCGACCTAGGTCCCTCTTTCAACAGAGGATTTCCAATACTCCTGCTAGGCAACAAAGCCTTTTTTAAGGATTAGCTGTCATTTATTATTCTTTTGCTTGTTTAGCTTTTTTTAAGCTTTCATTCTTACTTTTAGGCAAAAGGAGGCCCTCGAGGCAGCTTATGATCACAAAACAATTGGGATTAATTGAAAACACAACCAACCAACATAAAAACTAAGTAATAAAAATACTGTATTATGAAGTGGAATCCCATATAAACACAAGAGGGATGAGAGCACCAGAACAAATTTCATCAGCTCTCTTAGTTCATTATTCCAAATGGAATTTGTTCCCTAAGGCCAAAAACAAGGATCAGGATGCTACAGCAGCCTAATTTTTGCATATGATATTAAGTTGGATTTATTATTTATTTGTTATATATGTATTTTATTTTCAGAGTTGGGAAAACTTTGCTTTTTGAATCAGAACTCTCGCAATCCAATAAATTTAAATTATTTTTAAAACATATTGTGCTTCTGTATGCTCAATTCAAAAAGCCAGGAAATGACTCAATATTGCTGTACATTTGTACTGCACAACCCATACACAATTTCTGGACAAGAATATCAACCCCATGTTCCCAGCAGAAAAAAAGGCGGTGAAGATTTATATAGTGTCACCAGTATGCCGATGACACTCAACTATACCTCTTGTCACCTCCAGATTCCAAGGAAGCTATTTTGACTTTAGCTTCAGTAATGAACTGGATGAGGAAGAACAAACTGAAACTAAACCCAGACAAGACAGAGGTGCTTCTGGTCAGTCAAAGAGCAGGTCAAGGGATAGGGATGCAACCTGTACTGAATAGGATTAACACCCCCCCCCATTGAAAAAATAGGTGTGTAACTTGCGGGTGCTCCTGGACTCATCCTTGAGCGTAGATGCCCAGGTCACAGCAGTGGCCAGGAGTCCATTTGTAAAATTAAAACTAATACGCCAGTTATGCCCGTTTCTTGAGAAACCTGCTCTGGCCACTGTAACACATGCCCTAGTGACATCCCGGCTGGACTACTGTAATGCACTCTATGTGGGGCTACCAATGGAAAGTCTCAGGAAACGTCAACGAGTCCAGAATGCAGTGGCCAGATTACTGACTGGGGCGGGTTAGAGAGATCACATTACACTCCTACTAAAGCAGCTCCACTGGCTGCCAACCAGCTATTGGGCACAATTCAAGGTGCTGACCTTGACCTACAAAGCACAAAATGGCCTGGGTCCAAGCTATCTCAAAGATCGAATATTGCAGTACGAACCAGCTCGGGTGCTAAGGTCATCAGGAGAAGCCTTTCTCTCCATCCCGTCACCTTGACAAGTGTGTCTCAGAAGAACACATGAAAGGGCCTTCTCTGTTGCTGCTCTCAGGCTTTGGAAGTCCCTCCCGCTGGAGGCCAGGACTGCCCCGTCTCTGCTGTCTTTCCAGAAGCAGGCAAAGACCTTCCTCTTCAGGCAAGCTTTCCCTGAATGAGGGACTACCTACTATGTGACTTTATATGGATTACAATACATGATTGCATTGACTGATTTCATAAGAACACAGGTGTTTTCTATGTTGCTTTTCACTGTTCATAATGGATTTTTCTTTTCTTTTTGCGTGCTCTTTGTAGCTTTACCGTTACCTGTTAATGTTCTAAGATGCCTCTTCAAACTCCCTGTTCTTAACTTGAATATGTCTTAAATGTTCTGGACTGCATATTGTAAGCCACCTTGGGTCCTTTTCCAAGGAGAAAGGTGGTGTAAAAATATTCAAAGTAAATAAATAAATAATAAATATATAGTAAATGGCAGACTGAATGTTGACAACACCAGTGACAGCAGTCACAATGGTCTACAGATACCACCTTGTTCTCACTACCTTTCACAAAGTGACAGTGCACAAATGAAAATCCCAGAAGCGGACTCCTCCTTTCTTCAGTTACCTACTTCTCTCCCAAACACAAAGCAATTGTAAGGGTTGTTTTTCAACAAGGGTCAAAACCCTTTGTCTGAGTTAGGCTAGAAAGAGGAAGAAAAGCTATATTGGATCAACAGCTCTATGGACTTGTATGCATGTTTTCTAAAAGATGTTCCTTTATCTTTTGAAATTTGAAAAAAGCAAGAGGTTGGATTTAGCTTTGTTGCTGGAAACCAAGAACAAAGTCACCCATACTAGGTGGAAGAAAGACACAAACAAAAATCAACTCATTTGAAACATGGTGTGGGATGAGAGCCATGCAGATACAAAAGACTGTCCCGAAAAGCAGAAAAGTTGGTGTTAAGCTGAACACTCACTCAAGCAAAAATGGTTAAATGAGTCTATGTTACCATGCACATATAATGTAAAAACAGAAGTGACCAGAATAGACCATATTGCTGGGGAAGTACTGTGGAGCAGTAGAAAAAGAGGAAGATCTAACCAGAGATTAGATGACTCCATTGATGAAGCCTCAGCTGTAAATTTGCCAGATCTGAGCAGAACTTACTAGAAAAGACAGTACTGCTAGAAAGGGTGGGCAGCAGGAAGAGACAACAGCCTAATATGAGATGTTGTTGGTTTGCAAGATCTGAGCAGAGATGTTAATGACAGGACATCTTGGAAGACTCATATAGTCACCACACATCAGAAGAGATTTGATGGCACACACTATCTTTGGAAGTTTTTTTCCTTAATTACCAAATGATGGTTATAGTGACAAAATTGGTGATCTGAGTGTACACTGTATTAGACTTCTGTTTAGTCAGGAAGGAGATAAAATGTTTTTCTCCTGATAGTCATTTCATTTGGTCCAGACTAGCAGGGTCAAACATTTAAATCTCCCTGGTTCTCAGGTTTGCAACACTGTTGATGTTTAGATCCTTCGCCTTTATTATAAAAAAAACACCACAGACTTTCTGCCACTTTGAAATGGTTATTTTCATAATCAGTATTAGAGACCCAGATTCCTCAGTTCTTTCCAAATAATAAAGAGTGGTTGGGACTAACCATTCCCTGTCAAGATAAAGCAAAGTAAAAGCAAAGAGCTCTGTTTATATAATGCCCCATAGCACTTCAAGTACTCTCTGGGCAGTTTACAGTTTAATGATGAAGGCTACACATTGCCCCCACCCCACTCCAGCAGGCTGGGTACTCATTTTACCGACCTTGGAAGGATAGAAGTCTGAGTCAACCATGAGCCAGCTACCTGGGATTGAACCCCACACCATGAGCACAGTTTTAGCTGCAGTACAGGCATTTATCTACTGCATTATGAGGCTCTTTTCAATGTACCGTATTTGATCTGTTTTAAATCTGCAGACAGAAAAGGTCACAATTCCCAGAATCCTTCCTCCTCCAGCCACCATGTCTAGAGCTTTTTTGAGTTCTGCCTTGAGGTTTTGCACATGTCCCAGACATGGGAGAAAAATATTTATATACTGTGCAATTCAAGGATCCTTAGAAGAGCCTGGAGATCTCAAGATCCACATATCCAATATGTGCAAAGGGAAGCTTTTTGCAGCTGAAAAAAAATATGCAGCATGACGTTATTCAACTCCCTCAGTGCTGTACGTGTTGTAGCAGCTATGTGTGACACAGAACAATCAATACTGATTTCAAGTGACGATCCCAGACTCTTCCTTAGTTTGACATCTCCTCACCAAAAGGAAACTTACCTGGAAACTTCTGTTTGTCCCGAGTTACAGGAAAATGAAAGAACAAGAAAATGGAAGAGGTGTCTGGTAAATAAACTTCCACAGTACTAGATCTGAGTTGGTTTTCATTGTACTTTTCACAGAGGTTTCTTCTTTTTTTCTTACTACATTGCCCAAAACCTTCCAGCCAACATGTTAGCTAGGCAGTTTTGCGAAATGTACAGTAGGACCCCGGTATCTGCTGGGGATTGTTTCCAGGCCTTCCCGTGGATAATGAAAACTGTGGATAAGAGAGAACACCAAAAATCCCCAAACCTTCTGTTTTGTGGCAGTAGCCCGCCTTATGGCTGCTGTTTTATTACAGTAGCTTGCTTTACAGCTGCTATTTGTAACAGTAGCTTTCTTCACGGATGCTGTTTTATGATAGTAGCTTGCTTTACAGCTGCTGTTTGTAACAGTAGCTTGCTTTGCAGCTGCTGAATTATTTATTTAATTTTTTCCTCTGCCAACTGTGGATAACTGAATCAGTCGATACGGGGGTCATACTGTAGTCTGAAAAAGTAACGCTTACAAACTAAAGTTTTCAGCAGTGATGCCACAGTGAATTTCATCCTGAATCTAGACCAGATTTGTGTGGCCTCAATGGGGCGGAGAGCCATTTTTCAGATTTCCTTGCAACATGAGGGCCAAAATCCTCAATCTGCATATTTATTTAGTGCATAGAGTACTATAATCCATTTTATTAACTGGAAAATGAGCAAAACAAAAACAGTTTTTAAATTGAAAAAAAGCCGCTGTGGGCCTTCTAGTGGCCAAACAATTTTTGGGGAAAAAACAAAATTTAGGAGGGCTGGGGTGAGGACTGTGGACGCTCAAACATGAGGAAACTGCCACTGTTAACTCCTGGATGGAACAGGGATACATCCTGCGACAAAACATTTCTCCCAAAAATAGTTGTAATGATGCAGGGGTGCTGGGTTATGATGGTTATGATGATGGTCCAGGGGTGCTGGATTATGACCAAAAATGGTCCTAAAAGTCTCTCTACAGCCTACAGGCTACATTTCCTCTATCTCTGATGTTTACCCATAGTTTGAAATACTTAATCTTTTCATTTGGCCCTCTGGGACAAATCCATTATTAATCCACCCAGTTCTTCAACTTTACCCTCATTCTCCTTTTCGTGAGTCATTTCTTATTCTAGATAAGAGTATCATTTTTGTTGTTGTTAAATAGTTGGCATATACCCAATGTGCAGTGAATTGCTTTAGTGGCTCCTCAGACGAATTATACCATAAGCAGCAAGCAAAATAACCATAGTTTCCAATGCTTCCCAGAATCCCTTAGTGAATTTGACCATGCCAGTTGGAAGATTCTGGAAGTTGTCCTCCAGAAAATATACATTTTTTTATTTATCAGGAGGCAGTGCAGATTATTTCAGGGGACTTTAATCATACGGACTTGACAGCAGTAGTCCCCAAATCAAATTTCACTGATCAAATTTGCAGATGATACCAAATTGGGAGGAGTTGCTAATTCCCCAGAGCATAGGATGAAAATCTGAAAAGACCTTGACAGATCAGAGTGCTGGGCCGAAGCTAACAGAATGGATTTCAACAGAGGGAAATGTACTGTGCTGCATCTAAGTAAAAAGAATGAATTGCATAGATATAGGATGGGAGACACCTGGCTGGAAAATAGTACCTGTGAAAGGGATCTGGGAGTATTGTTGGACCACAGAGGGTGTTTATACACGACCCCTAAACTCTGGGGCAAATAGCTCCCAGCTCCAGAGCTTAAAAATGTTTCCCCACCAGCTCTGGAGTTTAGAGGAAATTAAGTGCGACCCCGCCCACCTAAGCGCGACCCAGCGCACTTTTCTTGTACCTGCTCTTGTGAGGTGAAAATTCCTTGATGCGGATGTGCCAGGCTCTCCTCGCTTCTTTTCGTTGTTGTTTTTTGCCTCCCGCCCCTTTAAGAGAAGGAATCAGGAAGTGACGGGGCTCCCGGGGCTCCCCGGCTGCTTCCACCGGCACCGGGAGGTAAGCCTTTATTCTTTTGTCCCTTTTTTCCTCCCTCCCCTCACGCAGACAGGAGCAAGGAAGTGTGGAGGGGTGGGGACGGAGGAACAGCAACGAACCCCCAAGATCTCTGGTCCGAATTTAAGGGGCCAGCGGATCTTAGGGGTCGTGTGAAAAGGCCCAGATTGAACATGAATCAGCACTGTGATGCGTGGCCAAGAAAGCCAATGCGATTCTTGATCGTATCAACAGAACCATAGTGCCACAGGAGGTGGTGATGGCATATGGCCTGGAAGCCTTCAAAAGGGGATTGGACAGATTCCTGGAGGAAAAGTCCATCACAGGTTACAAACCATGATGGAGAAACCAGGGTACTTCAAGGGCCAGATGCAGGGAAGTGGTATCATGAGACAGATATCTAGTCTCATGCACTCCCAAACGCATCTGGTGGGGCCGCTGTGAGATACAGGAAGCTGGACTAGATGGGCCTTTGGCCTGATCCAGCATGGCTCTTCTTATGTTCTTATGTTCTTATGTTCTTATGTAGTGTCTAGTCTAGATCAAGGGAACTGCGCAGTACTGTGTCCAGTTCTGTGCACCTCAATTTAAAAAAAGATGTTGACAACTTTGAATGGGTCCAAAGGAGGGAGACCAAAATGGCTGAGGGTCTGGAAGAAATATCTTACCAGGAGCAGTTTAGGGAGCTGGGAATGTTTAGCCTTACAAAAAGAAGGCTGAGAGGGGATATGATAGCTATGTTTAAATATTTTAAAAGATGTCACATTGAAGCACGGACTGGTTTGAATGAATGTTTATTTACGGTTATTAACCAAATTGTAGTACAATTAAAATATAACATGATAAAACAGTATAAAATAATACAATGGAACAGTATAAAATATTACGATAAAACGGTATAAAATATATTGCTAGAAAATACAGAGCTTGTAAAAACGACAATTATGGGTAAAACACTAAATGTGATTAGAGCTCGAATCTCTATCAGTTACACGTCTACGTTTGATCATAGCAGCGTAACAGAATCTGGCAACACAGTTTGTGATCTGAGGGGACCTGTCTGAGAGGAGTAGCTTGGCGTAGTAGTTGGTAGGTCTCCCAGGATGTTTGGAAATAATAGGATGTATAAGCTCCTTGCGTAGCTCTTGATAAAAGGAGCAGCATAAAAGGACATGGGTCACAGACTCAATTTGGCTATTATTACAAGGACATAGCCTCTCAGGGTAAGGGATGTTTTGAAATTTCCCATCCAAAAGTTTGGAAGGGAGCACATTCAATCTGGCTAAGGAGAAGGCCCGGATTATTTTTGTAGACATAGAGCTGGAGAGGTAAAAAGACATCTTGAATGCATTGTGTGTAACTATGTTATTGGTGCCCATTTGGCTCAGGTGTTCCTGGAAATCTATATCCCATATCCTACGCTTGACGGTCGCTTTGGCATTGATGTAGCCCATCGCTATAAGGGTGTTAATAGAAAGACCTATCCGTTGCGTTTCTTTGACTACAGAAGATTTCCAGTCTGACTGGAAGGTGTCTAGGAGGGTCAGGGGAGCCAGACCGACAGGAAGAAGCATAAGTTTGAGCCAGTAATTAATTGTGTGGGCTATTACCCGTGCTCTAATGGAAACTAATCCAGTCTCCAGGCGTAGGGCTGTGTTAGGGGTGCAAGGGGGCACACCGAGGATTGATCTCAGAAATTTGGTCTGGACAGATTCAAAGGAATGTATATTTGCATATGCAAATATTGGGGAGCCATACAACAACTGTGAGATCACCTTGCTCTTGAAGACTTGAACTGCTGAGGGGACATGTCGTCCACCATTAGAAAAAAAGTATTTCTGAGCAAGATGATGGTTTGTTTTCCATGGCTTCAGAGATTAGGACTCGGGGCAATGGTTTCAAGCTACAGGAAAACAGATTCAGTTTAAACATTAGGAAGAACTTCATGGCAGTTAGAGCTGTTTAGCAGTGGAATATGCTGCCACGGAGGGTGGCAGAGTCTCTTCTTCTTTGGAGGTTTTTAAACAGAGTCTGGACAGCCATACATCGGGAGTATGCACGTGGGGGTTCCTGCATGGCAGGGGGTTGGACTGGATGGTCCTTGAGGTCTCTTCCAACTCTATGATTCTATGATTCATCAGTACATTAAATGTGCAACAAGGGGAGAAAACACTCTTGATAAGGTGTATATGAACATTGAAGGGTCATATGAGTCTAAGCCCTTGGCACATCTGCTTTTGGCACCAACATACATGCCCCTTAGGAAATGAGCTCTGATACCAACACGGACTGTTACAGTGTGGCCTGAGGGAGCCTCTCAACAGTGGCAGAACTGTTTTCGGGAAACTGATTGGAATGTGTTTGACCATCAAGGTCTGAAGATCTACACGACAATGGTCCTGCATTATATCAGATTTTGTACAGCTAATTTTGTCAAATGTAAAGGAATATGCAGTAGTTTTGACAAAATGTCTGTAATATATATTTAACAGATTACAAAATGTATTCTGTATAAAAATGCAATGTCATGTGCTAGATAAGGATGTGTATTAGGTCTAGGACACAGGTGCAAGGAATAATTAGCACTGGCAGGTCAGGATGATTAGACCAGGTGGTGTGGCATGATCACCTCACCTCATGTAATATGTGATTGATCCATACCATATTGCTTTATGTATAAAAATTTCAGGCAAACTCATGTTTAATTGGATCTGCCTAAAGTGAGAGGCAGCTTTCCCCACACTATGTTATTTTCTCTTTATGCATATGCTGTGCTTTGTGTGTTGTTATTGTTTATTTTTTCTTGCTACGTGTACATATGTAATATATATGTTTCATACTAAGCTCTATTGTCTTATTTATCTCCTAGCTCCATAATCACTAAGTGAATTTATTTTTCCACACCGCTGCTAGTCTCTGCTAGTTTATTTTCCCTGAACATAATTAATCCCTATCAGTCACAAGAGGGCTATGCATTAACAAATGTCACTAGGGAGAAGCATGTAAAGGTGTATCCAAATAGGAAGCTCTGGATGACGGAGGAAATTCAGAGACTGTTGAAGGCCAGAAATTTTGCTTTCAGAACTGGAGACCGGGTGTTGTATGGCATAGAAAGAGAGAAGTTGAAGATGGGCATTAAGAAGGCCAAAGTTGTATACAGAGGAAAAATTGAAGACCATTTGAGCAGCTATGATACAAGACAAGTGGGGCAGGGTGTTCAGGACCTTACTGGTTATCAATCTAGAAATTCATCAGCTGTACAAAGTAATGCTTCCCTGGTGGGGGAGCTTAATACTTTCTTTGCTCATTTTGAGATGATACTGGTAGGGGTTTCAACAGTGTTGCCAGAGATGCCATCATTGTCCTATAATGGAAGTGTTGCTAGGGTGGAAGAGGAGGAAGTGAGGTGGATATTAAAGAAGATAAACACGAGAAAGGCTACAGGTGCTGATGGAATGGCTGGTAAGGTGCTAAAAGACTGCGCGGAACAACTGGCAGAAATTTTTATGAAGATTTTTAATCGCTCTTTGGACCAAGCCACTGTTACATCATGTTTGAAATCCTCTACCATCGTACCCTTGTGGGGGGAAAACTAACATAGATAGTTTTAATGACTTCTGCCCTGTGTCACTTACACCCATTATAATGAAATTTTTTGAAAAACTGGTATGGAATCATATTATGGCTTGTTTACCAGCCAGACTGGACTCTTCTCAATTTACAAACAAGAAGAAGAGATCCATGGAAGATGCTGTGATTATGGCCCTACACACTGTCCTGTTCCATCCGGAGAAACAAGGGAACTATGTGAGATTGCTTTTTGTGGACTTTAGTTCCGCATTCAATACTATTATTCCACATAGATTGGTGCCCAAACTGTTGGATCTGGGGCTTTCACTGTATTTATGTGGGTGGATATTAGATTTTCTATCAGAACGTTCCCAATGGGTCAAGACGAGCCCTCACGTCTCTGCAGATCTCAGTATAAATACGGGAACACTGCAAGGGTGTGTGCTGAGCCCACTCTTGGTCATGCTCTCCGCATATGATTGTGTTCCCAACTACCCCAGTAATAAGATCATTAAGTTTGCGGATGATACAACTCTGGTTGGAGGGGAAGTCGGCCTATAGGAAGGTGGTGGAGATGCTGACAGAGTGGTGTAGAGAAAATAATTTAATCGTCAATCTTAAAAAAAGGAGATAATTGTGGATTTCAGGAAATGCAAATTGAACATCCAGCCACTTATTATTGAAGGAAATTGTGTGGAACATGTTTTGGTATTTTGTTTTTTGGGAATGGAGCTGAGAGAGGACCTGACATGGGGAGCAGACACCAAAAATCTGAGGAAGAGTGCACAGCAGAGATTGTACTTCTTGAGAATTCTGAGGAGAAATAATCTTTCAAAAGATCTGCTGCTAGTATTCTACCACTGCACCATAGAGATTGTGTTAACCTATGGTCTGTGTGTATGGTTTGGGAGTTGTACAGTTAGGAAAAGGGTAATGCTGTCCAAAGTTGTGAAGACTGCAAAGAGGATAATTGGGTGTACTCTTCCTACTTTAGATCAATTGTATGCCTCCAGGTGTTATAAGAAAGCTGTAGAGATTGTCCAGGAAATGATCTTTTTCAGCTTATGACTTCTAGAAGGAGGCATAGGGTCATTAAGACTAGAACCAGCCACTTGAGAAATAGTTTTTATCTGAAAGCGGTTATGGCTTTGAATATAGGGAAATGTAGGATTTGAGGGAGTTTCTGTATAAATGTGGGGTGGGGTATGTTTGTGCTGTATTCTTCTGTATGGATGTTTTTGAGCTGATGGAGATCTTTCAGTTTTGTTGTTATGTATAGGACAATGACAATAAAGTTTTCTCTTCTCTTCTCTTCTCTTAATGGTTCTGCTTGTTTGTTTTCAAACATCCAGATAAACCAGGATAAATTAATTTCCAGAATCTCTTTCTCCAAATCTTGGAAACTATTGCTTCATAAGGGAAAATGGCTCAAAAATCCAAGTTCATCACAGAAATACACCCATTTGTATTTCTGAGAAAATGAATCATTTGGCCCAACGCTTACAGCATTATCTCCAATATGTCGTAACACCCTTACATGAAATCTGAGTTCAACTGCTTCTCCTTTTACAAGTAAAATCATGTTATTGTCTGTTATGCATTCCTTTTATTTACAAGAGAGTGGTGATTAATTCACCGGACTTGGGCTTTTAAGAAAAAAAGGCCAAGGGCAGTTCCTTCTCACCAGGAGTAGATCCTGATTATTCCCTGTCTAACTTGGTCAGCTTGCCTAGCAATCAGGCATTATTTTCAAACATGCTGAAACCTTCTATGCTGTTTATATAATGATACCGGGAAAAGTTCCCTTTAGCACTCCAAATCCTATAATGCCCTTGTCAGCATGGCAACAGCCATTGTGGCAGGGGATTCTGGAAGTCATTTGGTTTGGTGAACTTGGCAGAGCTCTGTGGTCACTGGTCAGGGTTTGGAGGAACCCTGAACAAAATATCTATGGGTCCCCCCTTCCCGCTCCAATTTAATCCAGGTGTGTGGGAGATGTTGCTTTAATTTCCCAGAGCATCTGGTTTTGTTTTGTATTTTGAATCAGGGAGAAACATAGGAAGCTTCCTTATATGGAATCAAGCCAAAGGTCCATCTTCTCTGCAGCTGACACTGAGTTAGAGTATGGAAAGTTACTTCTGGAAATTGCAGCTTCCAGGGTCTCCTACCAAGAAAAGACAAAGGTTGGACCCAGGACCGTGTGCATGGACAACAGCTTCTATGTTCCGGTGGCCACCCCCCGACTATGTTGGGGATCGTGGTTATGTATAAGAATAACAGATGAAGGTCTCTCAACAATCCTCAGGTGAATGTTCCTTTTCAGTATGAATAATCTAGCTATGAAGAATGCTATTTTCTGGAACACCTATTTGTGCAGTTGAGCTTTGGGTCATCCATTCTCTATTGTCCCTGTGCCCAGTCTAGAAGAGCATTCTTGGTTAATAATTGGGACTTAAATTCTGTAAGGTTTTATTTTCACTCTCTGCAAGCAAGTAATCTCAGCCTGTTCACCTCTTGAAACTTTCATAAGTGTGAAGTGCATCTCATGGGGACTGCACAAGCCCTGACAATGAGCAAAAATGCAATATGATTTAATTAAAAATAGATATTGCTGAAAGTCCAACTGTGGTTTCAAATTTGTGGATTTGGGTTTTCTCTGGGAGACTGCCTCCTAATATATTGAAAAACTACTACTGCTAGAGGCTTCCTTAAAAATGGCTAGTAAGACTGGGGAACATGCAAAAATATTCTTGTTTACAACTTAACCCCCTGCCATACTTCACCCAGCCTCACAGTAAGGGCCTTTTCACACGACCCCTAAGATCCGCTGGCCCCTTACATTCAGACCAGAGATCTTTGGGGTTTGTTGCTGTTCCTCCATCCCCACCCCTCCACACTTCCTTGCTCCTGTCTGCGTGAGGGGAGGGAGGGGAGGGAGGAAAAAAAGGGACAAAAGAATAAAGGCTTACCTCCCGGTGCCGGTGGAAGCTGCCGGGGAGCCCCGTCACTTCCTGATTCCTTCTCTTAAAGGGGCGGGAGGTAAAAAGAAGAAGAAGAATAAGAAGCGAGGAGAGCCCGGCACATCCGCATCAAGGAATTTTCACCTCACAAGAGCAGGTACAAGAAAAGTGCCCTGGGTTGCGCTTAGGTGGGCGGGGTCGCACTTAATTTCCTCTAAACTCCGGAGCTGGTGGGGAAACATTTTTAAGCTCCGGAGCTGGGAGCCATTTGCTCCGGAGTTTAGGTGTCATGTATAAACGCCCTAAGTCACAGTTTAGCTATGAGGAGAAACTAGACTTAAATTCACCAAGAAAATTCTACTTTGTTCATTCCAAGATTACTTGTCTGTTCTAACTATGGTTTAAATCTGGCTTGTTTCAAACAAACAAGAATTAAGGTGTTGTTGGAGCTGAATATGGGTCAACAATGCAATTTAGGTGCAAAAAAATGCATATGCTGTATTAGGCTCCATGAATAGTTTTTTTCTGTTCATCATTCATTAGGCATCATCTAGAGCAGTGGTTCTCAACCTTCCTAATGCTGCAACCCTTTAATACAGTTCCTCATGTTATGGTGAGTGACCCCTTGCCCTGCTTGGAAGAGGCTGCAGGTGCCATAGAGAACTTCCCTCTACAGACACCCTCAGCCAATCGCAGCCTCCGGTGCCATTGACTGACATCCCCTCCAACCTATCAAGCTGTAACTCACTCTTTCCCCCCCTCTCCCTCCCCCTCCTCCAGACCCAATCCATTTGTACCTTTTTCTTCACTGGCTCATGGCGACCCCTGTGAAATGGTCATTTGACCCCCAAAGGGGTCCCGACCCCCAAGCTGGGAACCACTTATCTGGAGCAATGTGTCCAATTCTGGATACCACATTTTAAAATGGACACAGCCAAACTAGAACAGGTTCAGAGAAGAGCCACAAGGTCAATTTAGGGACTGGAAACTGAGCTCTATGAGGAAAGACTGAAAGAAATGAGGATGATAAACCTTGAAGACTGAGGGGGAAATGGGATATGATAAGATTGCTCAAATACTTGAAGTATTGTCATACAGAGGAGGGCCGAGGTCTGTTCTCAATCATCCCGGAGTGCAAAGCTTCCTAGATTGTGACTGAACATCAGGAAAAACTTCCTAAATGTTAGAGCAGTATGACAAATGCAACCAATTACCTCAGCAGGTGATGATCATTCTAACACTGGAGAGAAAATTAGACAACCATCTGTCAGATATTTTGATTTGTATTCCTGTAATATTTATTTATTTATTTATTTATTTATTTATTTATTTATATACCACCCGTCTTCCCGAAAGAACTCCGGGTGGTTAACAATAAGGGCAAGACAGACCAAGGGAAAAAACAAAGCAACAATAATGATGAAGAAATGGGTTGAAAAATAAAGAATTGAAAAAATTGGGGATATAAAATATAAAAACAAATAACAAGGTAATCCAAAGATCATCGGCAAGACAGTGACAATTTTTTTTAAAAAAAATTAAAGGTCGCCAAATGCCCCTACAAAGCAAGGTTTTAAGAGCTTTGAGCAGTGGGTCCTTAAAGGCTCTCTTCCAACTTGATGATTCCATGATTTTATGACTCTCCACACGTTTACTACTGCCATAGGACTTATTTTTTACATTTTTTTATCTTTCCTTTTTTAATGTTTGTTCATACATTTCTATTTCAATTTACATTTTAGAGAGAGAGAGAATTGCAGAGCGTAATAATACCATACTCCAAATGCAATCTAGTACTGGGGACATATGATTGCCTCCTTCTCTGAAAAGCTCAGGGTGATCTTGAGAGATGAAGAATGAAATCAGGGAGGCAGCCAAGGGAGAACATTTTGTTATAATGAATGGCTCCAATTACCCTCACATAGGTTAGATAAATGTCATGGTGATGACAAAGGGCTGAAATTGCTAGGTAATCTAAATGGCTGTGCTCCAGAACATTAGATCACGAAACTGACAAAATGGGGAGGCAACCTTGAACTCAATGCTAGGTGAGGCCAAGGATGTAGTTTGAGAAGCATATGTTGCTGGACTGTTGAAACTGTGACCCAAGTGCTATCCAATTCCAATATGCATCTAAGTGGATCATCGCTGTAGAAGTTCAACCATATCACATGTGAGTTCAGAAGAAAACCTCTCCCCTATGAAAGGACCAATGAAAGGAAGCTGAAAGGGAAGGTTAGCATAACCCAAAGTGACTGCAATCATATTTAGAGATGGATACGAAACGGGAAAATTGTGTTTTGTTTCGTTTTTCATTTCATTTTTTTCATTTTTTCATTTCCTTTTTTATGAATTTTAAGTATAAATTTGTTTCATTTTTTGTTTTGCTTCATTTTTCATTTTTTCTTAAAACACTCAGCCCGGGGAAGCGGCGGTGGCGGATCAGATCCGCCAACACCACCTGCCTAGGTTATTGGAACACTTTTTTAAAAGCTGTGCTTCCCCCCCCCCCCACCATTGGGTGGGCTGGGGGGAAGGCGTACTTTTTTTTAAAAAAAGTCTTCTAGCAGCCCAGGGATTGGCTCTGCGGCTGCCGCCACTTGCATGGGTTGCTGGAGCACTATTAAAAATTTCGTGCTTCCCCCCCACCCACCCACCCAATCCAGCAGCCCTGGCATTGAGGGGAAGTGTGGTATTTTTAAAAGTGCCCCAGCGACCCATGCAAGGGGCAGGGGCGGCAGCAGATCCAATCCCCTAAGCTGACCGCGCCTGATTTGGGGGTGAGCGGTGGGTCATTTAAAATGTCTTTAAGCCACCAAGGCAAGCACTTGCTTCTGTAGCTCAAAGCGTTTTTGAATAACCCATGCTTCCCCCACTATGGGCCCGATTGGGGAGGAAGGTGCAGGGTTTTTAAAATGTCTTTTGAGCCACGGCTGCTTGCTTCAGTAGCTCAAATACATGTGCCCTATTGAGGGGGGGGGGAAACGCAGGTCATTTAAAATGCCTTTGAGCCACTTCGCCAACACGCCCATTAACAAAAAGTGATTCAGAATGAACCGAAAATTTCCAGTTCGTTTTGTTTTGTTTTTCTTTAAAAATCAATTCGTTTTTCATTTCATTCTGAAATGAAAAGAACGAAAAACAAAACAAAATGGTTTCGTGCCCATCTCTATTTAGAGTCCATTCAACTTTGTAAGCAACTTTTAATTCTGTTTGTGACTTGTTTTACTTCCTCTTGGGTTACTTGTGCCTTTTCTCCATGTTTCATACACATACACGCACACAAACACAAGTAGGGAGGGAGGGAGGGAGAGAGAGAGAACTTATATGTCTCCTTTTGTATTAGATGTTGAACAACATGATGGCCTTTTGATTTTGAATACAGAAACTCTGCACAATAATGTGTTATGTTCAAGCCAGCCTTCTTCATCCAAAAGTTCTTCCACACTTCTTTTCTCATTTATTTTGTGTTGAATGATCCGCTTTAGCAAGTTGTGCTATCCTCTCTTGATATATGATCAAAATGTTCTAGCTCACTGCATTTTTTAATAATTTCTTGGTCGTTACTCAATCTCTTCAGTAAATCTTCATTGGTTACCCTCTGGATCCATGAAATTTGTAGCAGTGGCAAATCTATATTTCAGCCGTTTCTATCTTTATCCTAGTTGCTTATGTTACAGTCTAGAATTCCATGCCACACAGTAAAACCAAGAATACATAACTCTGTACAACATGCTTTCTTATAGCCCATTCTGAGTTCTTATTGCATATTACATTCTTCATCTTAAGGGGCTATTCTTTGTTCTGTGTTCCTACATAGCTAATCATCCCCTTATTTACTCAGCCAAATTCCAAGGTACTCATATGTACCTGTGTACCATACTTTCTCTTTAGCTCTTTGACTTAATTTCTTGAGCTGCTTGCTTTTTTACTAATTATCACCAATTTGGTTTTCCAACATTCATTTTTAGACTGTATTATTTACATTCTTCATTGACAATATCAAGGATCTTTGTAGACCATCTAAATCACCAACTCATAGTACTGATTTTTTTATAGATATCAAATGTAATTGATCTCCTCTTCACTGACAGTGAAAACTGTCATATGTGTTAGTATTTTTCTAAAGATGTGTGGGCAATAATATTCATCCTTGTCATATTCCTCTTCATCCATCTCTATGTCCTTTCTCATCTGACCTTCAACATTCACTGCAGCTGTTTGTTCTGAGCACAGGCTGATAATTACATGAATATCTCTTGAATCAAGACCTTTGTTTACCATAAACTCCATTAGCTTGCCGTGTTTGACTTTGTCAAGGGCTTTCTCGTGGTCAATAAACGAAACATATATATCTGTGCTGACATCTCCCCTCTGCATCACAAGATGTTTGTCCCAGTACATGCCCTTTTACACAGATGGATGCTTGACCATTAGAGATGGGCACGACCAGGGAAAATGACGTTTTCGAGTTGTCGTGTGTCGGAGCTGGCCCGTTTCGGCTCGTTTCCGTTTGTCGCGAAATTTTTCAAAAATTTGTCGTTTCGTTTGTCGTTTTTTCGTCTGTCATTAGTACTGGTTTGGGGGGGAGTGGGCTCCTGGAGGCACCTCTCTGGGGTGGGTGCCTCCTCTGGCCCGCTATGAAGGGAAAGCAGGCTCCTGGAGGCACCTCTCTGGGTGGGTGCCTCCTCTGGCCCGCTACAAAATGGCATGCATAGCCTGGTGTATGGGTTAGGCTTAGGGTTCGGGTTCGGGTTCGGGCTACGGTTAGGGGGCTTTTTATGCCCGACAGGCACATCCCAGAAGTCTTGGTCAAAACCTGGTCAAGCGGCCATGCAATTGGTGGAATGGCAGAGGCACCTCTCTTTTGGGTGCCTCTCTGTTGACCACAGGCCCACTGCTAGTATACTGCAGTGTCACAGTGTACACTGGGGGAAGGCTCCCTCAGTCTGGGCGCTCTGTGGTCCACTAAGAAGGGAACTGTACTTGTGTGTGTAGTGCAATGCGAGTACAGATTTGGCTTAGGGTTAGGGTTAGCGCAAGGGCTAGGCTTAGGGTTACGGGTAAGGTTAGGGTGAGTTCGTGGGGTGCACCTCTGGGTGCCTCTCTGACCCACTAAGAAGGACAGTGTACTGGTGTATGGGTTAGGCTTAGGGTTCGGGTTCGGGTTCGGGCTACGGTTAGTGGGCTTTTTATGCCCGACAGGCACATCCCAGAAGTCTCGGTCAAAACCTGGTCAAGTGGCCATGCAATTGGTGGAATGGCTCCAAAAATTTGCATGGTCCACTCCCATGGCCAGCCCATCATTGCGCAGGTGTAAAAAAATAAAAATAAAAATAAAATAAAATAAAATCAATGGAGACGTTTTGTTGCAAGAAAAACCCACTGCTGCTACTGTAAAAATTCAGGCAGTTTTAAAATAGCTATTTTCGCATGTTTCTGTGGTGCTTTGGTGTGTTTTTGGACCACCACGATTTCAAAATAAATATTGCTTGCGGTTGCCCCATTTTGGATCCCCCACCCGCACCGCATGGCATGGTGAGTTGGCGAGACGACGAGGATGCGCAGCCCAGGAGAGGAGAGGGGGGG
>JAHTLZ010000225.1:1673975-1688164 GCA_023846285.1 Phrynocephalus versicolor | reverse complement strand
AATAATAATAATAATAATAATAATAATAATAATAATAATAATAATAACGACAATAACGACAATAACAACAACAACTTCTTTATTTTTATGCCGTCTTTCTCCCCAAAAGGACCCAAGGCAGCTTACAACAAATTCAAAAAAGTACAATAAAAGCAATACAGTATAAAAACAACACAATACCTATAAAATACTATAAAAATACTGTACAGTATAATACAATAAGAAACAAGGTTAAAAACAATAACTGCAGCAGAGTATTAAAAAGTTCCCCAACTAATAAGACTACAAAAGGAAGATGTTATAAAAATTTGTAAAGGCTGGAGGCTCAGAAAGCTTGCCTAAATAAGTAAGTCTTAAGGCCTCGCTTGAATATTTCAAGGGAGGAGGCGGTTCTCAACTCAAAGGGGAGGGAACGCCATAGTATTGGTGCAACTACTGAGAAGGCCCTACAGTGGTACGTTGTATAAAGGAATTAATTTGTTCCAAATGAAATTATGTTAAGTAAATTTTCCTTTATACAAATTTCCCATAGGAATGCATTGAAAACGGAGTAATCCCTTTATGTTGCACAGATTCACCCCATAGGCGATTCTGTTATGCAGATTTCACCTATTTCTGGATTTTTTTATGTAGTACAGATTTTATGTTATACAAACCGTTTGTTATACAAGGGTCCACTGTAAATTATAGAATCATAGAATTGTGAAGTTGGAAGGGGCCTACAAAGCCACCAAGTCCAACCCCCCGCTCCCTGCAGGAATACAAATCAAAGGATATCTGCCAGGTGGTTGTCCAAATTTCTATTGAATCACTCCAATGTTGGAGTTCTTGGCACCTCTTGAGGTCACTGGTCCCACTGTTATAACACTCTAACAGATAGGAAGCTTTTTCCTGATATTTAGGAAGGAGATCAGGAAGGAATATTATGCAGGTCTCATGCGCCCCCAGAGGCATTTGGCGGGGCTACTGTGAGATACAGGAAACTGGACTAGATGGGCCCTTGGCATGATCCAGTATGGCACTTCTTATGTTCTTATGTGTGGTGGACAATGAGTGAGCAAGTGGGAAACATTATGCATCTACCCAAAGAAGATGGAGGCCTTGAATGTTCTGGGCCTTAGGGGCTCAGTAGGCTGAAGGACTTTGCTAGGCCAACAACTTCCTCACTGAAGATATGTTTTCCAGGAGTCTGCTGTCCAGGGTTCTGACAACTCCTTATCTTGTTGCAACCCTGTTATCCTGAATCCAGCTGTATTTTACTAGATTTCAGGATGCTATGTATGTTTATCCTGGAAAAGAGAAAGCTGAGAGATGATTTGAGAGCCCTCATCAAATATCTGAATGACTAAGAGTCACCATAAGCCAGAATTGACTTGACAGCACATAAAATTGGATGGAAGGTAGAGCAATCTGGTGTTCTGTGGTTCTGGAGGGAAGGACTCCAGTGACGGATTCAAATGATGAAAAATGATATTTCACTTAAACATTAGAATGAACATCTTAACAATGACGATACTTCATGTCCCTCTCATCGCAGTTCGCTGTCCCACTTGGGACTGGTATGAAAAAAGGTTACTCCTCGTCCATTGCGTGACAACGGGAGTTCGTCCCGACCATGCCCCCCGAACCGGGAACAGAGCGTGATGAGACATACCTCACCCTGACCTCGGGAATTGTCTTGTCTTGGTTCTTGTTTCGAGATAAGTGCCCGTGAAGTAACGCTTGTCACGCAACGCATGCATTCTCCATCTAGTGGCAGGAGTGTGAAGTTGCATTCTCCAGTACAATCCCAATGGCGTAAACAATGCATTGCAGAGAGGGAAGAAGGCATGAAACCAGGAGTTTTGCTGCTTAATGCATGAAAGGCAAAATTGCAGAGATTCAAAAGATCAAAAAACAGAAGCCCAGGCCAAAAAAAAGGGTAAATGAAGCCAGGAAAATTCAGTAATTGTCACAAAACAAGGATGTGAAGTAACAGTTGTCATGATACCATTCATCACACCCGTGGGTAAACGGAAACAGGGACAGAACCGGGACAAGACCACGTGACCGCAAACAACATTATCACGAAACGAACGTAATCTCAGAACGAGGAAGGACATGAAGTAACCGTAATTGTAACTGCTTGAAGTGTGTTGGACTCTCCTTTATGGGAGGTTTTTAAATGGAAGGTACATCACCATCTTTTAGGAATGCTTTTGCTGTAGATTTGTGCTTTGACAGTGGACTGGATGACCCTTGGTATTTCTCTTAGATCTACAATTCCATGACTATGTGACCTTTTAAAACAAGATGGGGCCCTGGTTTTACTATACTTGTTGTCTTTCACACTTGGTCCTTTCCTCTACCTTTGGAGAAATTATATTCCCAGTAACCCCCTGCCATGTGAAATCCCATTATTTTTGCTCCCAAAGAGCAATTTTCCTGTAAATCAATTTCCCCCCTTTCCTGCACTCCACTTTAGGCTATGCCTTTTTTTAGAAGCAATAATTCAGCAGCCACTCACCTCTAGCTCTTAAAGAAAGTGGGAATTATGTGTTCCAAAGCTTCTATCAGTGCAGTGTACACTTTGAGCACCAGGAAAATTGAAACAGTTGGGGAGCAGATTGAATCAGACAACTGCCCTGACATGCACAGTTTTGTGCAGCAGGATTTCTTATTTCATTCTTATTCTCCTCACTACCACTCATACTAGTAAAAAAAAGCCCTAATCATTGCTTTGTGTATAGGTGAGAAGTGGTTAACTGATGAAAGGAGGAGTCAGCTTCTGGGATTTTCCCTTGCTTGGTGTCTCTTTGTGAATGATACTGAGCAGAAAAGGGTATCTCGGCCATCTTGACCGCTAACATTCAGGCTGCCCTTTGCTATGTAACGCAGGCATGTCCAAACTTTGGCCCTCCAGATGTTTTGGAACACAACTCCCACATTGGAAATACAGACTTAGAATTCTGGGAGTTGTGGTCCAAAACATCAAGAGGGCCGAAGTTTGGACATGCCTGATGTAACACTTGGTATCCTTTTAGGTTTAGGACCTTGTTATCTGTCAGAATGGCTCCTGCCCTTGAATACTGCTCATCACACTTACTCCTCAGAAGCAGCTCATCTGAGGGTACCAACTCTGAAAGAAGTCCATAAGATGGTAATAAGGAACCGGGCTTTCTCGGTAGCAGCTCTGAGACTTTCTCAGTAGCAGACTAGTAAGACTCCCCTCAGAGATCTGCCAGGCCCCATCATTGTTGGTCTTTTTAAAAAAAAAAAAAAGCCTGGAAACCTGGTTGTTTAGAATTGTTTTCTGTGGCTCCTAACGCCTACTATCCATCCCCACTTGCTCTTAACTTACTCTTGATCTCTGACTTTATGAGTGATGTTATTGATTTAATTATTGATTCACTGTAATTGTGTTTTAGTACTGTATGTACTATTAAGGTGTATTATTTTAGTTTGCTATATTTTTATTGTACAGTGGTACCTTGTATAACAGACAGCTTGTATAACAGAAAATTTGTACAACATAAAAAATTCCAGAGATAGGGGAAATTTGCTTAACATAATTGCCTATGGGGAAAATCCGTACAACATAAAAATGGGATCACTCTGCTTTCAATGCATTCCTATGGGAATTTGTATAAAGGAAAATTTGCTTAACATAATTTCATTTGGAACGAATTAATTCCTTTATACAAGGTACCACTGTATATTGTGTTGGATATTTTATGTTGAATTGTTGTAAACCGCCCATTGTGGTCTTGTGGCCAGATGAGCGGTTTATAAATCAAATCAATCAGTCAATCCTTTTGCCTTTTGGCAATGCAGGCAATTGTGCAGAAATATCCATCCATTTCCTTTTACTTTATTTACAATTTATATACTGCCAGCTTGTATAAGCAACTCTAGGAGGTGCTTTTTCCTGGCTTTTTACATTGTGAATAGAGGAGTACAATATCCCACATTCATAAAGTGGAGGGTTTTTTTTTTTTTTTTTTTTTTTTTTTGGAAGAACTGAATAGTGATTCTGGATGGTAAAGTAAGAGGCATTATATACCAACTCAGTTGTTTGGGTTATGTATGGACACCAGCCTTCTCCAAGCTAGCGCTCCTCCTGGACTCAAAATTCTCACCACTTTAGGTAGCACAGGCATGTAGGATGTTAGGCATTGGGGGCATTAGTTAAGAGAAGGCACACTTCATATCAAATCATCAACTTAATATGAGCCTTGATAATCTGAGTTATGGACCATGGAAATTTGTAGCAAGTGCCCAAGGTTTGGTGGTAAATCAAATACTTGACATGCAGAAGGCTCCCACATTCATCCTCATTTAATTCCCTCCTCCTTTTTTTAAAGGGAAGACCAAATGGCAGATGATGGGCTACAAGGGGAAAGGACTGACTTCAAATTCTTATTCAAACATGTAACTCACTGGGGGGTGTCACATCTTCATTTTTTTCTCATCCTCAGTTATTCAAAGACAACAACCAATTAATGACCTTGGTTGGTGGAGAGCACTCCAACCCTGGACACATTCAAAAGTAAATTGGGTAACCATCTGTCAGATGTGCTTTGATTTAGATTATTGCATTGAGCAGGGGGTAGATGGCCTTACAGGCCCATTTCTCTTCAACTGAAGGGGAGGGAACTACAACCCACTTTGACGATTGTGTCAAGGTTCCCCCTGTACTTGTGTGCTAGTTGTGTCCAACTCTAGGGGCAGTGCTCATCTCCGTATTGAAGCTGAAGAGCCAGTGTTGTGAAAATCCATGGCCACGTGGCCAGCATGGCTGCAAGGAAACACTGTTTTACCTTCCCGCTTTTTACAGCGCTACCTATTTATCTACTTGCATTTACATGCTTTCAAACTGCTAGGTTTGCAGGAGCTGGGGTTAACTGTGGGAGCTCACGCCACTGCGTGGCACCCGGGATTCAAACTGCTGAGCTGCCGACTTTGCAGCCGACAGTTTTAGGAGCCTTAGTCCGCTGAGCCACCACACTCAGGAATGTCAACAATACATTGTTTAACCATGCACAAAAACAGCTTTCTTTATCTTCTTAAAATTACTTCTGGGTTGGCGCAAACTCTGCAGTGCCATATAATTTATTCATTTCTAACTCATTTCATAATGGATCCTTGTTCTGTTATTTATAAGGAGGAACAAAGAATTTTGCAGGACACCAAAGAGACGCCCCCAAACCTAGAAAACCTATTTAACAACCTTCAAGATTTCAGAAACGTATCACCACTACCACCACACCCTTGGAACAACTACCTTTTGGGACTACAAATCTCCAAATCCCCTAGCCATCATGAAATTGTGGTCCAAAAATATGCTGTTTCCCAACTTTGCAACATGCTTTGAAGTACCTGATGCACAAGCCAAAGGAGCAGATGCTTGTTTTTTGAAGGCACCACAGTGGGTAGTCTACAGTAGCTACATTCTGCTATGCCGTACAGCAGTAGTATAGACACAGCCTGGATTGTAATAGCAGAATCAGGCCTTTGTTGGGAACTGAGAATTTGTCTTAGAGTCGTTGGCAAAGAAGAGTGCTGTACTTAAAGCCTCCTCTTTTTCCTTCTCAAGCGTAAATAAAAGAGGCCAGCCAAGCACTGATTAAAAGCATTTATAATGTCTGTGCGTTTTTTTCTTTTTCTTTTTTTTGTAAAGCAGTCTCCACATGCAAAGATTCGGTTCAAGGAGCATTCAAATCACAGCTGTCATCTCAGAAACAAGAGTATGGTGTGGGACGGGAGGTGGGGAAGTAGGACACTGCCATTGTGTGGAGGTTGCTATAGCAATTTCAACAGAAGGGATTGCTTAATAGGCTTTATTCCCAGGAAACCCATGAAGGGAGCACTCCAGAGGGAGGGAGGGAGGGAACGGAGAGCCAGCCTTAAGCCAAAGCATCCCTTGCAGGGGTTGTTTTTATGAATGGCATTTTATGGGCCTGGTTTGGGTTAGGGTTAGGGCTAGGTTTTAGAAAGAGACCAAAAACCAGCGAAAATGGAAGCGCTGGAATAGCTTCTGGTGCCCACTTGGAAACAACTGTTGGAAAGGAAAAGAGGCAAGCACGAAATTGTCCAACCCAAAGCTTTAGAGAAACTGGGGGCAGAATTCCAGGGGATGCCAAGATCATCAGGAAAATCCACCAGGCAGTGCTTCCCAACTTTGGATCCCGAGATGCTGTTCGACTAGAATCATAGAATTGTAGAAAAGTGAAGTTGAAGGAAGGTGCCTACAAGGCCATCAGGTCCAACCACCTGCTTGATGAATGAATATTTATTTATTTATTTATTTATTTAGAATATTTTTACACCACCTTTCTCCTTGGAAAAGGACCCATGGTGGCTTACAATAATGAGGGGCAATATACAGCGATTGCTGGGGCTCCAGCTGATTAGCGCTGCGGTGGGGGAGGAAACCTTTATTTCCTTACCCCAGCATCAATGAGCTGGAGCCTGGGGCTTGGGGAAGGCGGGGGGAGGTTTAAAAAGCCTCCTATAAAATGGAGGAATCGCAACTAGATTTCCTCAGACTGACAAAGCTGTTCGGCTGAGCAGCGAAACATTTCAATCTCTCAAAAAAGAAGTCCAGTTGCCATGACTCAAGTTCCAGATAAACTCACCTGGATGACTGAGAATCTTCACACACAAACTGTAAAGCAAGTTACTGTCATAAAACAGCAACCTAAAGCAATCTGCTGTCACAAACAGCAGCTGTGAAGCAAGCTACAGTCGCAAAACAGCAGCTGTAATGCAAGCTACTGTCCCTTTGGGGAGAAAGGTGGCATAAAAATAAAGTTATTTTATTTTTGTTGTTGTTGTTGTTGTTGTTGTTGTTGTCACAAAACAGCAGTTTTGGGGTTTTTTTCTCTCTTATCTACAGTTTTCATTATCCATGGGAAGGCCTGGAACCAATCCCCATCGGGTACTGGAGTCCTACTGTAGTTTGATTTTTAGTGGTCCAATAAAAGATATCATCCAGTCTTTCATTTTAGCTAATTACAGTATCCGCAAGATCACAAACCAACACAGGGACAGCCACAGTGGCACAAAGCAAATTCTAAAATGAATACAAAAGAGATGGATTGAGAAGCTGGGAGGACCAGATGCAGCCTCACTTCTATTTTATCAGCTTCACGTAACCATAGGCTTGGAGGCCAATGCCTTCTATCCAGGCTGGCCAAAGAGTTGCTCAGCGTATTGGAAATCTAGATTTCAGGTTTCAGGACTTCATGTGGTGTTATCCCTCTTGTGTGTGCAGTTGCTCTGGCTGGCCAACTAGCTCCATGAGCTGATAAGGAGTTCAGTTGCCCTCTGTGCCTTCCAGAAGGTGCACCTCCAAAAGAAGACAATACAACACCCCTTCTGAGAATGGAACAGCTAGAAAACCCTGGGAAAAGTTGCAAAGATTGACAGCTTGTAATGGTTATAATTATGACGGGTTGCTTCTGGTTTTTATTTTCATAATGTCACCCTGCTCGAGCCGTTGGGATAGGACTGGAGCTGTGCTGTCTCTCGCAAACACACACAGGATAAGGTTGGTTTGGTCTTGGCAGAATTTCAGGAAGCTGCATTTTTCTCTTCTATTATATGCAGAGGGTGCCATCTGGTGATAGATTTGTGACATTGCCTTTGCTCGTGTTTGGGATGCTTTATTTTTGACACAAGCGGCCTCTTTTTAATTAGTCTTCTCATGGGCAAGCAGTAGCATGTCCTTAGATGATACACAAAGAAGGTTTGGCTCATTTACCCCTATATCCTTGGCATCGTGCTAAGATGGAACAGTGTGTGGTATTAAAATTTCAGAGGTAAAACAGCTAGGCTGCGTAGTATTCTTGTCTTTTTAGGGCTCAGGCTATTTCACAGCAAAGTGCCAGAAGAAGCTGATTTCTCAAAGAAGGCGAAATTTTAACATTGCTATAGCCAGGGCTGGTGTGTCCATTAAGGCGAACTAGGCAGTTGCCTAGGGCGCCAAAATGGAGAGGGGGCGCTGGCCAGCCTGCTGCCCCCCCCCCCCACCGCCCACCGTCGTCCGTCCGTCCGTCTGTCGCCCCCCGCGCCCATCGCTGCCCACCCCCGTGCCCGTCGCCGTCCGCCCCCACACCCGTCGCCGTCCCCCGTCATCTGCCACCCCCTGCTGCCCCGCCCCCCGGCCCCCCTCCCCTCGCCTAGGGCACAAAAAAACAAAGTGCCTGCCCTGGCTATAGCCCAGGGCCGTTCAACTTTGAACAGGCCAAGGTCTACTTTTTCCAGCCCAAACTGCCTGAGGCTACTATACTAAAACCTCTACTTACAAATTTTATCCGTTCCAAGCACATGCTCATAAGTAAAAGCTTTTGTAAGTAGAGCAGTCGTTTCCCATAGGAATGCATCGAAAGCCAATTAATCTGTTCTGGAGGGAACAGATTTCAATGCGCCATGGCCCTTGAACTGCCCCGCTCAGCTGAGACAGTGGGCTGGCAGACCCAGAACTTTGCTGGGGCAGTGGTGGTCCCTGGGATGAGGGAGGGAGGGGTGGAGAACTTATCCCCTCACTTTTTTATTGATGGCCGGCAGGCTACTTTTGAAACCTTCGTGAGCTACCATTAGCCCGCGGTCTACCTGTTGGGCAGGCCTGCTATAGCCCATAGTGCAACATTTTGGGAGGGGGCTAGAACTAATTTTCTGGGCTGTTCAGGGGCCACGCTCCCCAGAAAGGGTGCTGAAAACTGGTCTCACAATTTTTTGTTGCTGTTATTTCTTGCTATCATGTTGCCTCTAACGTATGGTGACCCTATGAGACTTCCAAAATGTCCTGCCCTCAACAACCCTGCTTGGCTCTTGCAAACTCAAATCTGTGGCCTTTTTTAAGGGAGCTAATCCATCTTGTATTCAGTTTCCTTTTTCTTTCCTGATTTCTTCAATTTTTCCCAGAGGACCTTACTTTCTCATGATATGCACAAACTGTCTCAGTTTCATTGCTGTTGCCTCCAGAGATTATTATAAAGCAAAAAAGCAAAGTGTTCTGCAAAGAGCCTCGTGGCGCAGTGGTTAAATGCCTGTACTGCAAGTAAAACTGTGCTCACGACCTGGGGTTCAATCCCCGGTAGCCGGCTCATGGTTGACTCAGCCTTCTATCCTTCCCAGGTCGGTAAAACGAGTACCCAGCTTGCTGGGGAGGCAATGTGTAGCCTGTATACTGTGATTAAAAACAACAACTGTAAACTGCCCAGAGACTACTTGGAGTGGTATGGGGCGGTATATAAGCAGACCACTTTATATACCACCCCATACCACTTAAAGCAATCTCTGAGCGGTTTACAGTTTAAATATGCAGGGTACACATTAAACCCCATCCCCCCAGCAAGCTGGGTACTCATTTTACCGACCTTGGAAGGATGGAAGGCTGAGTGAACCATGAGCCTGCTACCTGGGATTGAAACCCAGGTCGTGAGCACAGATTTACCTGCAGTACAGGCATTTAACCACTGCGCCACAGGGCTCTTAATACAGTATTTTATTTGCTCTAACACTCACTTATCCACCTTTCTTGCCATCCTGGGTATCAGCAGAGCTCTCCTCCAGCACCATATTTCAAATTAATCACTCCCCCCCCCATCAGTTTTCTTTGCTGTCCAGCTTTCACACTCCCATGGGATGACTGGGAAAACAGGGTTGTGGACTGACAAAGCTGCCTAGATGAGTAGTGAAACGTTTCCATCTCACAAGAAAAGAAATCCAGTGCCATGACTCAACTTCCAGATCTGATTGTGGACAGTCTTGGTCTTGGGTCTTCAGTAATACATCCTTACACTCAGTACACCACTGAAAAACGGCAACATGGGTTTAGGAGCCTTCTGGTGCAGTGGTCAAACTGCTGTACTGCTGCCAAACCTGTGCTCATGACCCGGGGTTCAATCCCAGATAGACGACACATGGTTGATCAGGGGTGTCAAGACTTTTTGCAAGGAGGGCCAGTTTTGGTGAGGTGAAAATGTGTGGGGGCCAACCATTCAGCCGCATTTGGCCCCCGGGATGGACTTTGGACAAATCTCTATAACATGCAAGGAGGAAGGGAGGATGCTGCAGCAATGGAGCCGGGGGCGGGTAGGCTGGGAAGATGCCTGGGTGGTGGTGGACGGAGGCAAGGGGGACAGGCAAAACATAAAACTGCAAGCTGATGCCTGCATCCGGTATGGGGAAGGGCCAGCTGGTAAGGATGCAAGACAGGCTGAACCAGTGGGGAGAAGAGGCCGCCGGCCAATCCAAATTTGTAAATGGGCTGCATTTGGCCCCCAGGCCTGACTTTGGACATGCCTGACTTAACCTATCCTTCTGTAGTTGATAAAATGAGTACCCAGCTGGGGGTGAGGAGGGATGCAATATGTAGCCTTCATAATTAAATTGTAAACTGCCCAGACAGTGCTTTAAGCGATATGGGGCAATGCATAAGCGGAACAGTTTGCCTTGCTTTTGTTTCCCGGATGCTTTCTAGGTTTGCAACAGTTGTTTAGTGTTTATTTTAACTTTAGGCATTGCAGTAGATTATAGGATCCTAATAACCAACTACTGTAGTTCTTTTTAATAATTAGAGTAGCCACCCAACATATGTTGAATGTTATTATTATCACAATGGAAAAAGCCAGCAGAGTGACTTTAAAATATATAACCCTTATATTCTGTAACTTCAGAAGTGTCTTTTAATAAAAGGTCTTGTCTTGTTTCTCTTTATAATATTTAATATATAATGTTCAAAGTGCTTCAATTCTATGTGGATGCACTAACTTCTTTCCCAAAGTGCAAGGCTGAGCATTCAACATACAATATTTATTTAGTTATAATATCCTGCTTAGATAAGGACCCGCCTTGGGTCCTTTTTCCAAGGAGAAAGGTGGGGTAAAATTGTCTAAAATAAATAAATAAATAAAAAGCCATAAGAGGCTCTTGAAACAGCTTGCAGAATAATAAAATTATCAACCAAATCTGGGTATAATTACTTTAATTATGCAGCTAGTATAAATTTTCACCACTAATCCTGCATCTGAAAGTTACTATTCTAGAGGAAAAAAATGTAGAACAAGAATCCAGAGGGGAGTAGCTGAAATAAAAAATATGTAAACATACTTAGTACCCATCTCAATGGATTAAATATGAACCAATGTTTAGTAATTACCAAATGTGGAATCCTACAATAATTAAGTTATCTGATGTCATTTTCCTTCCTTACTAACCACAAATGCCTTTGCAGAACAAGCTTCAAACATACAGCAAGCAATTACAATAATTCATTAAAGCATGTAGTTTCTGCTGTTGTTTTGTTTAGCTGCTTATCACTAAGCAACTTCAAAAGAAAGAAACAGAATACCAAACAGGAGTCCAGAATCATCAGCAGGTGTGAAATGCAGCTTGAAATCTATCACATCATTAAAAATGTTCTTTTTCAACTTTTGACAAACTTGCATCACAGATATTTTTACTAGAACGTAGAATATTTCATTTAATACATTTATTTGTTTTATATTAATATTTAACTTTAAATTATGAATTCAGGTTTTTTGGTGTTGTTAAAAGGCGGTTTGTTTATGGCAATCCAGATATGGGGAACTAAATGGGTTTCTCAAACAATCCAATGGATGCGATTATAAGAAATTTGGGGACTGCTGCTGTAGATACAATAGCAAAAAGAGACATATCCATTACAAATGATTACCCTTTTTAGGGTAGCCATTTTTTTAATGGTTACTCCAAGAATTCACTTCCTCAGCAGCAAAACAAGTAGGCCATGAACTAGCTGTCTTGCTTGAGTAGCTGTATTTTAAAAACTGAACCCAACAGTTTATAGCTAAGAGATTTCTGCACAGAATCAACTACAGGAAAAGAGATTCTATTTGAACATTAGGAAGAACTTCATGATGGTTAGAGCTGTTCGGCAATGGAATATGCTGCCACGGAGGGTGGTGGAGTCTCCTTTGGAGGTTTTAAGCAGAGGCTGGATGGCCATCTGTTGGGGGTACTGTGATGGGGGTTCCTGCATGGCAGGGGGTTGGACTGGATGACCCTTGAGGTCTCTTCCAGCTCTATGATTCTAGGATTCTATGTGGTCAGCTAGAACCCTTGCCGAACTATATTGATTCATGCAGTGTATCAGTAGAGTAACATGGCAAATACATCATCATCTTTACCACTCATATGATGCTTAGGTTTATTATTTACGTGTTTTTATTGTTCATTATGTACACTCATTACTGCTTCTTGGGATTTCTCTTCTCCAGAACAATAATTCAATATAACTATGTATAAATTCCAGCTATATATTTAGATCTCCTACTCACAATGAATGTCTGCCATAGTTCTTTCTCTTCCTGATGTACAGATACGGGAGTGCCATTCTGACTGGTTTTGATCTTGAGAAGCCGTGAAGTATGATTATAGCCCAGGGTACTATAAACAGTCCACTTGTATTATTAGGCTGGGGAAGATGAAAGGCTAGAACAAACCTGTCTGGATATGAAGGAGCATAGCCAGGTGCCAGGGAGTCTAAGCCTTCAGACAGGAAGCTTTACTTTGTTTTATCCCCAACTTGGATTCAGATGCAAAGATTACAATCCACTTCATGCCAGTTATTTCAAAGGATGGACTGTAAAAATAAATCTGTAAAGGAAGAGTCCAAAGCTCCATAAACCTCTGGATATTGATATGGATTTCACCTACCTTTGTGGCGTCTTGGAAACTTTAGGATTTCCCAGCCTTTGTTTAAAAAAATTCTGTGTAAGGAATTTATGCAGCAATCTTCCTGTGTCACCACCTCTGCCTGTTTCAGCCCTATGGGTGGACTTTTTTCTAGAAATGTCTATAAACAAGGGACATGGACACACACACACACACACACACACCACCACCACCACCCCACCACCACCACCACCACCACCACCACCACCACATGTGGTCCACAGGCCATATTTTGCTCATTCCTGGTGTAAATTATTTACAGTGTCAGTCATCCTGCTATCATATTATACAGTGCTAGTAAAACTACAAAGACTGTTCAACTCTGTACAAATTAGGATGCAGTTGGCTCAAAGAATGTCTTCACCACACAAATCACCCAGTCTTTTACAGTCTTCGGGGGTGATTATATGGCTTGCCTCAGTGTCCATGGGTTTCTGTTTCACTGTAACATATTCATAGGCCAGTGATGGCAAATCTTTTAGAGACCGAGTGCCCAAACTGCAATTCAGAACCCACTAATTTTTTTGCAAAGTGCCAATACAGCCATTTAACCTGAATACAAGTGGCTGTGAAGGGACTATGTCGAATGCCCACAGAAAGGGCTCTGAGTAACACCTTTGGCACCTGTGCCATAGGTTCGCCAACACTGTCATAGGCCGTCACTGAGGTAACATTCACCTCATGAAATAATTTTAGACTCAATACTCACATGTTTCAGTAAGCTATTGACAACTTACTTTTACCTTTCTTCAAGCAGTGATTTGTTTATAATTCTCTACTTGTCATCTGTATTAGTGTTTTTCTTGGGCTGTTCCCTGGCCGGGGTATAAACTGCTTCAGGATTTATGCACCTAAGGCATGGTTCAGAAAGCCTTCCAATATTTATGACTAACAAATAATGTTGAGAGTGTATCCTTTTATTTAAAACGCCTATGCATTGGGTCATCATTCATGTTGTTCACATTGAAAATGGGAATAGGAAACACGTATACTGTGGAAAAACATTGGTACACCTAACCCAGTAATGTTGACTGAGTGGCAGTAGTTTTTTAGAGATTCAGACAGGAGTCTTTCCTTCTTCTGACTGGCAGCACCTCATAGAGTAGCCATCTATCCTCCTTTAGGGAGGACAGTCCTCCATTTTAAGAGAGGTCCTCCTTTCTGGTAACATATAACCCCCTCTAGCCCCCACATGAGTTTCTCTGGTTAAGTAGGGAGAGGCTTTGATTAGTAAATGTATCAAATCACTTATCTCTCATTTGTAAGTTATAACGTTTTTGGGCCCTGCGTGTGTTATTTCGTGAGAAAATGTGCAAACCATGTACACTGATTTACTGTAGTTACTCAGGAATGGCAGGAAGGATATGGCATTGCATATCAGTTCTGTATGAACTCCAGATGTGACATCAGTGGGAGCGAATATATTTAAATCAATTCCAAAGCTGCTTAAAAAAATTCAAGTGCCAGAACCTGGCACATATATATAT
>JAHTLZ010000225.1:1640798-1664267 GCA_023846285.1 Phrynocephalus versicolor | reverse complement strand
CTGTTTGGAATAAAACCACCCAAGGCAAGGTGCAGTGGGTGGAAGGTAATCCCAAATACAGTGGTACCTGGTATAAAGGAATTAATTTGTTCCAAATGAAATTATGTTAAGCAAATTTTCCTTTATACAAATTTCCCATAGAAATGCATTTTGTCCTCGCAGAAGAGAAAAGACCTAGCCAGTACATATCCAAGAGGCTTTGTCTAAATTCAGTAAGTACTAATTTGGGGTTTTGTGCGTTCTCATTTCTTTTTCTCTTAAGTGCTGAGTGCTGCCTATTGTGTTCACACTCTCTTACAATAGAGTAGAACAGCAAACGGTTTGACTTCTATCATGTACGAACAGCTAAAAGACCTCACTGTGTGTCTTTGATTTGGATGGCTGTGCTGAGCATATTAATGCAATCAGTACAGGATCTGATTAACAAAGTCAGATATGAGTAAAAGCCTCACATAAGCAAAGTTTTTCGCCTAAAAATACAGGAAATAATCTTATACTGACTGTAGATGAGACCACAAGCAACCCAAAACCATGGTTTATTTATTTATTTATTTGACTTTTATACCGCCTATCTAGCCCTAGGGCTACTCTGGGCAGTTTATAACATAGAATAACATAACAAAACAACAAAGTAACACATTTAACAAATCAAAATATAACAACATAATACAGTGGTACCTTGTATAAAGGAATTAATTTGTTCCAAATGAAATTGTGTTAAGCAAATTTTCCTTTATACCGGGGGTCTGCAACCCGCGGCTCCGGAGCCGCATGCGGCTCTTTGGAACATTTGCCGCGGCTCCGGGAGGGTTCAGAAATTTCAACACAAAGGCGCCGAATCTCGCGAGGACAGCCCGTCCCACAAGGCGGCGCTGGCGCGAAGCCAAGTGCGGCCACACTCTCAGCGCGCTCCCTCTTCATCAGAGCAAGAGAGAGAGAGGTAGGCGTGGTGGAAAGTGCCCCCCCCAACGGCAGCCTTTTTTCTTTTCTTTTTTTAACTTCAAGAAAACCTCCCAGATCTGGATTGTTGCCTCCCCCCCCCCTGAGAAAAAAAGACGGGAGGAGAAAACCCTCCTTCCTTCCTTCCCCCCTTCCCCTTCATTTCTTGCTTGGGTGTTTGCTGGGAGGGGGAAGAAGCGACGTGTGTGTGTGTGTGTGTGTGTGTGTGTGTGTGTGTGTGTGTGTGTGTGTGGTGTGTGTGCAACGTGGAGGAAGAGAAAACCCTCCTTCCTTCCCCCCTTCCCCTTCCTTTCTTGCTTGGGTGTTTGTTGGGAGGGGGAAGAAGTGACGTGTGTTTGTGTGTGTGTGAGAGAGAGAGAGTTGTGTGTGTGTGGTGATGGGGGCAGCGTTTAGACGGGAGGGTTCAACGTGGAGGAAGAGAAAACCCTCCTTCCTTCCCCCCTTCCCCTTCCAAGCATTGCACATGTGCAGTTGGCATCTCTCTCTCTCTCTCCTTTTGCTTCGCTATAGCCCCCCCCAAAAAAAACTACGGCTTTGCACTAACTTGCCGGGATGAAGCTCCAAAAACGCGGGGGAGTGGGCGTGCGCACGGCGTGTCTCCGCGAAAGAGAGAGAGAGAGAGAGAGAGAGATTAGAAATTCCCCTCCTCTCCCTCCTGTACTATTTTTTGGAAGATTTTTAAAAACTGCCCCCCCCCAAAAGTGGAAGCGGTGTGGGCATGACGCACTTGGGCTGCACTTCCCTCCTCCATGGAGGGTGGGGGCGAGAGGAGGAGGAGGAGGAGGGAGAGATGGAGTGTGTGTGTTGGGGGGAGTCAGACCATGGCTGCAGGATCTGGGCAGAAGGCAGCGAGGGCGGAATGGGAACCTCAAGAAAGGTGGCGTGGGGAGGGGGCCAGGGCTAGTCTTCTCTCTCTCCCCCCTGCCGCCACCGCCACCGCCCTGTTTCCTTGCCCGGTGCTGTCAGTTCTGGCCCAACAAGCAAGGGGTTGGTGGCTGCGGGAGCGGGGAGGGGGGAGCGGCAGCGGCGGGGGAGAGGAGAGAAGCAACGGAGGAAGTCGGCTTTTCTTTTTCCTGCGCGAGATCAACTTGGCAGTTGAGGGACGCGGCGTGACAGCTAGTTCGAGCCCGCCCCCCCCGGCCCAAGGAGGGATCTCTCTTATTAGACTTCCAGCGGCTCCCTCCTGGAGTCAGCTGGTTTCGATGGCGGGGTGGGGGCGCCGGGCTCAAGTTGTTCAGGGGCCCCTGGCCACCCGGGGAGGCCAACGGCGCGCCACCTGGCTTGAGAAGCTGAGCCGAGCCGAGCGGAGCGCCTGTGCGCCTGCCTGCTTGTCTCGCTCGCTCTCACTCTCGCTCTCTCCGAAAGCCCGCCAGCAGCTGCCTTCCGCTCCATTCCAACACACAGAACATGCCTCCTGCGCGCCCCCCCACCCCCCCAGCCCGGCCCTCCCCGAGGCTGGTGGACACGCAGCCGCCCCAGTTGCGCATGCGGGAGAACTTGAGGCAGGTGCGCGCCTCGATGGAAACCCTCGGGGACAGGGTGGCGGGGTGGGGGGAGGTGGCGGCGGCTCAGGCTCGCCCGCTTGCTCGCTCTCCTGGCGCCCGAAGTGCCGAAGAAGCAACTTTCATTGGCTTCCTTCTCAGAAGCCCTTCAGGGGTGCCCGGAGGAGCCGCAGCCGCCGGCGCTCCTTCCCACCCCACCCGAGACCGGCGCCGGAGTGCAGCGTGTCCGAGGAGTGCGCGAGGGAGTGTGTTGCTTGTGAGCGCTCAAAAAGCCAGGAGCGAGGGGAGGGGAAAATATATTTGCAATGTTATATTTGTTTTAAATGTCTCAATGGTTTTTGCGGCTCCCAGGTTTTTTTTTCCGTTGGAAACGGGTCCAAGTGGCTCTTTATGTCTTAAAGGTTGCAGACCCCTGCTTTATACAAATATACATTGAAAACAGAGTGATCCCATTTTTATGTTGTACAGATTCGCCCCATAGGCGATTATGTTAAGCAAATTTCCCCAATCTCTGGAATTTTTTGTGTTGTACAGATTATGTTATACAAACCTTGTTATACAAGGGTCCACTGTACTGTACGTAGAAAGGTTTGGGGGCAGTTATTTTTGTTAAACACCAGACCCATAGCACAAGTGAATAACTGGATGGTTGTGTGCTTGTTGTGAAGGGTGTGTGTGACACACAGGGAGTGTGACTCTTGCTAGAGTGTTGTAGAGTGCCCAAAATAAACCCTAACCACTTCCAACAGCCCTAAGGTTTCTGCTAGCCAATCACAACCATTCTTACCAACATTACATAATTCTTACTCATCCCCCATCATACACAGTACAGTAGGACTCCCACATCCACTGATTCATTATCCACTGATTTCAATTATCCACGGTTGGCAGAAGAAAAAACTTAAACAATTCAGCCACTGCAAAGCAAGCTACTGTCACAAAACAGCAGCCGTAAAAGCAAGCTACAGTCAACCTACAGCAGCTGTAAAGCAAACTACTGTCGCAAAGCAGAAGCCGTAAAGATAGTTACTGTCACAAAACAGCAGTTTGGGGGGTTTTTGGTGTTGCTCTCTTATCCATGGTTTTAACTATGCACGGTTAGGCTTGGAACCAGTCCCCAGCGGATACCAGGGTCCAACTGTACTCACCAAACCAATGCATTTCAAAAGACTGGTGTTGGTTTGGCTGAATAATAACAGGAAAAACTTCCTGTTAGAGCAATGACCTCAAGAGGTGGTGAGTGCTCTGACACTGGAGGCATTCAAGAGACATTTGGACAACCACCTGACAGATATACTGTACTTTGAATTGTATTCCTGCATGGAACAGGGGGTTCAGCTTGATGGCTTTGTAGGGTCGTTCTAACTTCAGTATTCAATGATTCTATGAATACACTTATTGTTATCATATAAACAATGCACAGTATTTAAACATACCTGGGCATCCCAGTTATTCCCAACTATGGGTA
The DNA here is from genome assembly GCA_023846285.1 of Phrynocephalus versicolor. Lineage (NCBI taxonomy): Eukaryota > Metazoa > Chordata > Lepidosauria > Squamata > Agamidae > Phrynocephalus > Phrynocephalus versicolor. The sequence continues at coordinate 1,660,337 of JAHTLZ010000225.1, read as the reverse complement.
AGTTCATCCATTCATACTGCTGTTTTGTTGATGACCCACTTTAAATGCATTTTCGAGAAATTAGTTTTTAGCACAAGAAACCGCAGTCAGTACCAACTTCAACAGCACAATCCTGATGCCTGAGACTCCACTTCCCTTCAGACAGTATTAATTCTGGGTGTGTGACTCATTCTGCCCATAATTAGATGCATGGAACTAGAGCAAAAAGATGGACCTGGATAATTTTTGAATTGCAAAACAGATTAAATGTACAGTGTACTTGGTGCATACACACACACAGCCACATCGTTAAATTACTTTATTACTTCTGCAAGCACACCCAACACCATCGCATTGCTGTTTTAACCTTGCAGCTGCTGCATACCTACCATCCCCCACTGAAAAACATAGAACATCAAAGACAATGAAAAGTTAGCAGATTGCACCTTTCTTTTAAAAAGAGAGTGAAGCCAACATCTCCTAATTGAGGTGACACAGAGTACAAAAGTCTGCATAGGATGATACAGAGAAATTGCTACAGGCAGCAGCAAGAGATAAAACAAGTCCTGACAGAGAGACAGATTTTTGTCCAATAGACATGTGTGTAACATGGCAAATATATTATTTTAAGAGACACATCTCTCACTAGCTGGCAGACTTGTGGCAGCTAGGAGAAAGCCAATAAATGGCTTCATGCTGTAGTGTGACTTCAATTTTATCCTTGAAGATTTTTTTCTTTAAAATGGCAGAATTTCACAGTCCACACTCATCATTGAAGAAGACAGTATGAGATCCAACAACTGCAGTAGCTCTCTACTGTTGTGCACAATTCCAAGGGTTACTTTAACTTTTAATACCAACGGCTAAATACCATTACATAACCACAGTAATCTGAAACTTTCCAAGAACACCACTGCAGCAATTCCAGTAGGATCTGCTCCATAAAAGGGCAGATGCAAAAGCATTTCCAATGGTTCTCGGTTTGAGGTTGGTGGAGCGCACCAAATCAACAAATACCAAATTTTTCCATGTTTAAGACTATATTTTTGTCTAAAATTGTTAAGACTAAAATTGAAGGTCGTCTTATACAGTACATGTGATAGTCTGAAATTTTATGTATTTTCCAAATGGGTTAACCAGCAGAGAATTATGGGTTAACCAGCAGAAGTGGCTTGCTGACAATTTCTGCATTCTCTAAGACTGATATATCATCCAGGATGCAAAACTGCAAAAATGTGAAATGCTTACGTGGCAAGATGTTGAATCGGCAAAGAAGTGTCACTTTAGAAGTATAACTTTAGACATGCACAGAGGAACACCGGGTCATATCAGGTAAAGAAAAAGGAACAACTATTAGTCTAACGGCAAGATTCTGTGGAAGATTCTGGACTCTGGGTGTAAGCTGAGGAGAGAACTGTGCAGTTACAAAACAGTAGTTTGGATTGGAAGGGGGCCAACTTATACATGAGGGTGTCTTAAAGACGGGAAAATATGGGTATTCTGCACAGGAAGCAGAAATCTAATTGATGACAAAGACATGAATATCCCATCTGATGCTTTTTTCTTCTTCTTTTGCTGCAAGCGCTTGAAACACCTCTCTTAACCCCATCAGACACTCCATCTTGATCCACCACAGTTTTCAATTCACATCCCTCTCCTGCGTTCTAGCTCTTCCTGAAAAGTGACTTACCACATAATAGTACAGTGTCCTAACCACACTTCTAGCTATGTCAAGAAACACCTGTACAATTTAGCATTCTAGTGAGAGCTATGCTAAATAATAGCTTGATCACCTTGCTTCTTTGTTACATTCTGCACTTGACAGATGAAGCTGTAAATAATCAAGGCATGGACGTGAAAACTGTGAGGTATGCCTTAACTTCCTTGTAGCACAGTAGGACCCCGATATCTGCTGAGGACTGGTTCCAGGCCTACCCGTGGATAATGAAATCCATGGATAAGAGAGAATGCCAAAACTTCCCCCAAAAACTGCTGTTTTGTGACAGTAGCTTGCTTTCTGGCTGCAGTTTTGAGACAGTAGCTTCCTTTCTCGCTGCTGTTTGTGACAGTAGCTTGCTTTACACTGCTTTTTTGAGAGCAGTTTGCTTTACAGCTGCTGTCTGTAACAGTAGCTTGCTTTGCGGCTGCTGAACTATTATTTATTTTTTCTGCAAACCGTGGATAACTGAATCAGTGGATAATGAATCAGTGGATATTGGGGGTCCTACTGTATTGTTTTTGAGAAACATAGATTTATTTTGGAGGGGGTGGGTGCTTCAAGAAGACAGAAAGACATATGCTTGTTAAAACAAGAAAGGGGTGTTAAACTCACTGTGTTTCCCTAAAAATCTGAAATATATATCCTCAGAACAGCTCCTTTAGAGGACACCTGAGGTGGCATACTATAGCAGCAGTCAAACTAACCTTTTATATTATGCACAAATCCTTCCAACAATGAAATCTCCTAGGGAGGTAGCATGGGTTGAATCAGGGCTCCACCTCTGAATTTGTTTCAAACTGTTGAATAAATGATCAAATTATTTTTGAAAAAACTTCTGCCAAGAAATTGCCTGATACACATGTTTAGGATCCTCATGTAAATTCACACTACTCGATGCAACACAGTGGATACAGATTTTGACCTGGAAATGAATTACCAAGGAAAAGCAGCAAAGGGCTTTATTAAGGGTATTTGACTGTACAGTACACACCAAATAAATGCTATACATTACATAAAAATGATCTGACAAGTTTTAAAAAGCACAGTCTAAATGTCAAGTAAATTTAAAAACAACAACAGCAGCAGCAGCACAATCTGTATCATTCTAAATTCTGGCACTTAAAGGAAGTTTAAGTGCATGGAGCTGTTTTAAGGATTTGCTGACCACTGCAAAAACATAGTTGAATCCAAACTGACCCAACAGGAAATATACTTGCGTCACGGTGGCTGATAACAATATTAGAATAAGAACGCTTTAGGATCAGCCCTGCTTCTAAAGCAATACAGTCATAATCAGAAAAATATGAATTAACGTGGTGCTTAAAGACTCTGTAGAATTACTGTACATCCATTTGTTTCTTGTACCATGTCACAGCATTGCATACAGAAAAGCCTTTAAATTAACAAAATGCAGACTATCAGCTGGTCCAGTATTCAACAGCAGAACACAGTTCAATCCCACTCCACTGCACGGAAAACATGTCTCCCAGTCTGCTTGCATATTAAATACAAAAGGTACATTCTTAAACACACAAAACAAGGATTTCTTACAATCCACATACCAGACTCTTTTTGGTGTTGATTGTTTAGCTCTCTATTTTTGTTCATGCAGAAAACTGATTAATAATACTATATCAAAGACCATACCCTAGATTTAACAACGGCACATTTAAATTCATGATCTAGAGATCGTAGTTTCAAAAGGGAGACAGGGAATTAGAGTTTTTAATGGCATGTTGGTACTGCAATATCTAATCTTTATTATATGTATTTTCCATTAAATCTACAGCTTTAATAGGCTATAAAATCCTAAGAAGCGCAAGCCTGATGAATTGCCCCCCCAAAAAAATAGGGGGAGACTGTATTTACAGCTCAACAAAGAAAGAATACCATTCCATCAGCTTGTAAAACATAAACATTTAAATACTGTAGTTTTACAAACATGAAAACACAAAAATTAAAAGTCATGGCTTAGACCAATGGTTCTCAACCTGTAGGTCCCCAGATGTTCGTGGACTGCAACTCTCAGAAATCCTGGCCAGCTCAGCTAGTGATGAAGACTTCTGGGAGTTGCAGTCCAGGAACATCTGGGGACCCACAGGTTGAGAACCACTGGCTTAGACTTTCATTCCCTGCCTCCTTAATTTTCTGCTGGTGGGACCATCACCTAAGCAAAACTCTTGAGTAGATGCTCCTTGTGGAACACGTCCAGGCTACAAATCCGTTAGTGAAATATTAACAGCATATACTGTAATAGCATTCCATTGTGTTGCTCTGTTCCCAGGGGTTCTTGCAGAAGTTTCCAGAACAGTAGCAGCAGGATCTTTCCTTTTGTTCCTATAGGCTCCCTATGATCTTATAAAACAAATTCTGAAGGTTAAAGGAGAACCAGTGCAGATCACAGCTCCCAACTTGCAATCACTAGATTCAATTCTACTTTAAACTGCAGGGCCTTCTATATCTATATATTCCCTCTTTCAATTTGGCAAGGAAGCCATTGCTTATATAGGAAATTTTCATATGCATATCTGTACACATTGATGCAAGCATTAGCTGCCTTTACCATTAAATCCATGGGAAATTCAAAAACACCAGAGAGCTCTGGAAGAAAGCCTTTACAACTCAAATAAGACTTATCTACTGATAACAAACATATTTTAATTATAGATACTACCCAACTTCACTGAAGAGGCAAAGGACTTATGTAACCAGATAAGAGTAATATTTCCAAATTCCATTTTTTCTTGACAAAAGATTTGTGACACATGTACACATAATAAAAACTTTCAAGAGCCCATCAATCTTTGAACATGTTTTTTTATCAAGCAACATTGAGAGTTATTTAAGGTATAGATTGAGTTACCATGGCCCCTTATTCAAAATGGCAGAAGATACCATGGTCATTGGGTCAGGGCAACACACAGACCCGCTGTACCCACAGCCAACAATGGAACTCAACACCTTGAGTCTGTTTCTTTACTTGATCCACCTGGACTTCAGTTGATCATAGTATGTTACCTCCTGAATATATGGTAGTCTTTTAAAGCACTGCACTATGGCTGAAGGATAACAGTGATCCAGCAGATGCAAGACAATTCGCTGTCTTGGGTTTTCCTGAAGCCAGGTAGAAATGGTGAGCGCTACAAAGATGCTCTAAATTCAACTGTCTCATAAAAGGCACTGATTTCCTAGGAACTGTCTGGATTCTTTTTAGCGTAGCACTAAGACCTTATTTACAGATACAAATGTAGAATCTGGAGCTGATACCTTTATAAAGGTGTTTCAAAGGAATAATCCTGCTCAAGCCAGTAATTTTTATTTTTAAAGCTGTGCGAGAAAATGCCAGTGAATCTGGCGCCATTTTGTTTCTAGGTACATTGCTATAAATTTCTGTGTGTTGCAACAATGCATTTTGCAAACCATGATAGATGGTGGTTTCTACAATCCTTAACCTACATGCAGTGTGGGGAGGGTGGGGGGAGCAATCTAAACTGACTGACTGAGTGAGACTAGTTCCTTGTATTTAGGATTATAGTCAGACACAGTTAATTAACTATCTTGCTCCACTACATGTGAGGAAGGGAGAGAGGGAGAACAAAGAAATGTTTCTCTGATATTGAGAAATGGTACATGCCACCTACTCAATATAGTCAATACAGCTGATGACTATGTTTCAGTTAAAGGCAGAAGCACTCTAAAGAATCTGTCATGCTATGTGCCTAAAATATTAAAGATTACAGTGGTTAACCACGCCTAAGCTGTACACATCAGTAGGAGTACCAGGTTATTAATAATTCTTAAACTAAGCTCAGAAGAATTTGGGGTGTTAAAAACACAATGACATTTTGAGATGGATAAGCCATTCCAGACTAAATGGGTGAAAAGACTTGTGCCCAATTTTCTACTAAAGAAGTGAACAATAAACTTCTATTTAGTTCAGACAAATGCAAGAAACAAGGGACAAGCTGTTCAAAGCAAGTGATTTTGAACACACAAAATTACACTACATCATCTTGTACAGCCATTAAGGGCCCAATCTGGCACTTTTTCACTATTGAAGAATTCAGTATAATTTTCCAACAATTTGTTTTCTCCCAACTTGCTCAATTTCGTCTTTCCTTAACATGCCAATAGATAACTTATTCGGGTGTAACCCTGCTTTGTAAAATGATCCGCATCAATCACTAGCATCGCAGCCTATTGACTTTAAAGCAATCCTATAGACGAGTGTCTTAGTGAATGTGGCTGCAACACAAGTGTATTGATCAATGTTCTAATTACAGTAACGACTGACCCAAGGAATTAAAACTCTGTGTGATAAAAACCAAACCACAGGAGACCAATAGTAGCACAACTAAATCAAATGCACAAAAAATCCCCTATACGTAATTTGAATTTAATCCTTCAAATTGCAGGTGCGCTGTGCCAGACAAATGCAACATCTAAATTGGTTTACAGCCAATAAACGTTAGTTCCAGCTTTCCTTTCATTGGTTCGGTCCTATCTAATTTAAGGAAACATCGTTTACAGACTGCATTGCCTCACAGTGCAAAAACACCGAATGACACATTCTTTGCTCAAAGGTTGGGCTTAGCAGTCCTGCAAATTTCCATCACAAATCACACGGTCTCTATATTTTGGAAGGAACATCGCTATGCCAAAAAATTCATACACAAGCATCACATGGACTGCCAGCATTGCGGATTGTGAAAACGTGAGGCAGATGCTGCATGATCCAGGCAAACACTTCCTCCACCTTGAAGAGATGACTAGAAGGAGTCCTGCACTTGTGGAGATGGATTTGCATAAACTGCAAGAGGAAAAAGTGTGATCTAGCACAGGACCTGCTCTTTTAGTACTCCCACTCGTCTGTTTTCATGTCCAAGTAGTAAAGGATATTCTGTGCCAGCTTGACGGCTTGTTTTCTGGCCACTTTGGAACGTTCGTCTCCTTGGGGGTCGACCGCGTCGAGTGCTAGAAGTTGTTTCGTCAGGAGCTCCTCCAGCCTCATGTAGTTCTTATCGGTTCTGTTCCCGTCAAAAGACAGGACCTCTTGCTGAATCTGAGACACGTTTGCCAGGATATTCCAGACGGCTTTGTGCGACGGGGGCTCGGCTTCCGTTTGTTCGGCAAAAGCCTGTCGCTTGACGAGTGCCTCTTTCAAGTCAATATGCGTGATGAGAGTTTGGACTTCTATCACTGCTCGCCTTCTGGCTTCTCGGATGCACGGATTCTTGCCGGGACTTACTTCGTCCAACTGGGCGATTAACCCTTGCAACTCTGTCTTTGACGTCAGGTACAAATCTGAAACTTTTTCTTCTTTTAGAAGGGAAACGTGGATTTCTTTCATCTTCTTGCGGATCTCTTCTATTTTTATAATGCACCTATTTTGAGCCAAGTCATAAGCATAGGTCGTATCGGCTTCTTCTTCCAGATCCAGATATTTCTGCAATCGGTTGATCTCTTCCACCACCTCTTTGCGATAGTTTCTTATTTCTGGCCGGCCACATACATCTAAGGCATCCAGATCAGCCACCAGGCCCGTGAGCACACATGACAAATGTCTACAGGTCTCGTTGTTGTTCACCCCCATCAAAACAGCAATAAGGGTCCCTTTTGCTTTATTTACATCCACCATGACAGAATTAATCTTGGCGACCGACGGATGTGCATCACTCGACAATGGAAGGGAAGGCTGCTGTTTGGTACAACTATCAATGATCTCCTGAACAGCACATACTTTGGTCAACGTGCGGTATCTGGCTTTCCGCAGGGAGATTTTCCCTCCCGTTTTCACCTGAGTGAGTCTGAAGATAATATCCTGAATGCCTTCTTCAAATTCCTCCGTCACACAGTTGCTTCCTTTGTAAAAAGCGGAGATCTCCTGTTCCACCAATATTTGTGCTTCATTGAATATGGACTCTATCTCTAACCTTCGGGGATGGTTAGCGTTCTGCTCCAGCTCCTTGAGCAGCCTTTCGGTTTCCTGGGCAGCCCTCTTTCGGGCTTGCTGGATGTCACCTCTGCCTTCTGCATCCACAGAATCTATTTCAAAAAGTTGCTTGGTCAAAGCCCGCTCCAGTTTTTTGTAAGCTCTGTCGCTGGACAAGCCACTGAATGTTGCTACTTGCGATTCCAACTCCTTAACTTCCTTCTGTATTTCTTGCAGCCTTTTGATGGAAGGATGTTGGTTACCCATATCCATCCTTTTTTCTTCATCCACTTCCAACAGAGCTATAAATAATGCAAAAAACAAAACAAAACAGTAAAATAGAAGCAACATACTGACATTGGCTTTTCAACTAATTTTATTTACTGTATTTAAATACATATAGCCTGCCCTAAAAGCAAAGTGGCCTGCTTATATACCACCCCACACCACTTCAAGTAGTCTCTAGGTGGTTTACAGTTTTTAATTACAGTATGCAGGCTACACATTGCCCCAAGCAAGCTGGATACTCATTTTACCGACCTCGAAAGGATGGAAGGCTGAGTCAACCATGAGCCTGCTACCTGGGATTGAACCCCAGGATGTGAGCACAGTTTTACCTGCAGTACCGGCATTTAACCACTGTGCCACAAAGCAGCAGATTTGAGGACAGGGAACAAGCAGCTAAAATAATTGAATAACCAACAAAATAAAACCTCCACCCTAGCCCCACAATCCAACAGCTTAGAAACCAAGCCATAATATCAATGCATTCCAATGTTCCAATTCCTTGAATGAACAGCCAGGTTTTAAATTGGCACTGAATAAGAACAATGCAATGGGAGTTGAACACACTATTAACAGAGAACGCCGTCCACTTCCTCTATGGCAGTGGTGTCCAAACTTTGGCCCTCCAGATGTTTTGGACCACAACTCCCACAGTCCTTTGTCATCGGCAATACAAGGTTGGAATTCTGGGAGTTGAGGTCCAAAACATCTGGAGGGCCAGTGTCTGGACACCCCTGCTCTACGGTATCTTTCCCTAACAGTGCTGTGGTGGTTCTTCTGAAACAAATGTCATCCTCTTTAAAATAAATACGATAAGCTTTTGGAAATAGCTATCTGCTGTCCCAGAGGCTAATAATAACATTCTTAGAAGTGGAGAGCTGGAGTGGTCTGAGTCCAGCACCAGTCAAGGAGGATCAGGGACCTAAACCACAATTTTTCTGCTACAGTTTTCCTAATGAGGTATCTGATCATTTGGGGACAAAAGGAAATTTTCAAAATAGACCAGATTTTAAAAAATGCAACAAAAACATTGTGCTGCCTTAAAGTCTTGCTGATATATTTTAATGTAAGCTTTGGTAGATATGTCCCCTTCCTCCTTGACTGAAGTATGCTTGCATAGATGAACAGGGCTACCTCTTAAAAGGTCTTTTTGAAAAGATACTGCTAACATTGGCTTTTGTTTTTGTTTTGGAAATTACCGACTTTTAAAGCATAATTCCACACGTTAACATAATGAGTGGTTCCTCAAGTTGCACGCTGAAACTTTAAGCACAGTAATACAAGGGTTCCCTTTCTTTCTCTTTAGAGATGACAAGTGAGGCGTAACAAATTGGCTGATCCACTGACAGAAAATTAAAGATGATGTTACCATCTGCTTCCTAAACCACTCCACTTCTGGTGCCAGAAAAAAAGGCAATAGCTGAACAAAGAAAAGCAGTAGGTACTTTAAGTACTACCCTGGTCCTATTAGCAGTGAGACACAGAGTATAACCATTACCTATGAGTTTTGCCTCCAAAAGCAATCAGTACCTCTGCAGATCCATTGTTCAAGAGTTGTACAAAAGAACTGCACAATGGAAGGGAAGGCTGCTGTTTTGTGCAACTTCCACCATTCAACACAACACACCCTGAGAGTCTTCCCGCATCTAGAGTTCCTCCCTCTCGCCCCTACAAAGGCCTGCCCTGGCTCAAGCCCCATTGCAGAGGAAACCTTTTTAGGCGCTCACCCCCTTCCTTACCCCAAGAGGAAAGCGCCTGGGGGGAAGCGGGTTCCCTTGCACGGAGCTTGATCCCTTGCTCCCTAGATCAACCCTACATCCCTGTAGGAAGGAAGCCAGGAATCAGCCCCGAGCTCGGGCCGCTTCCCCCAGGTGGCAAGCAAAGAGCCGTCTCCTCTTCCTGGCCTCCCTGCCCTGAGTGACTTCACAATGCTGGACAATCTAATTCCGCCTTGGCCATCCAGCCAGTGGGGAGGGCGGGGCAGGGCAGAGAAGGGGCAAAGTATCCCGGGGAGGATTGAGAAGAGGGGAAAAACTCTTCCCTGCTGCCTGTCTGACCCACTTCTGCAATTCTACCTCCTACCCCAGGCATGTACAAACTTCGGCCCTCCAGATGTTTTGGACCACAACTCCCACAGTCCTTTGCCATTGGAAATACAGGCTTGGAATTCTAGGAGTTGTGGTCCAAAAAACATCTGGAGGGCCAAAGTTTGGCCACCACTGTCCTACCCCTTCAATCCCTCTTGTGGTTTCCTTTTGACAGCCACTACCACCTGGGGTGGGGGAATCTTCTCCTGCTTGCCCCATACCCAGCCTTTGCTTCAGAGCCTGCTCCAAAGCTCTCTCGCCTTAGTTCCTAAAATCCCCCCTCCCTCCAAAATTGTTCCTGTGGTGGTTGAACCCGTGGAGGAGGCTCACCGCCCTGTATCCTTCCATTTGCAATCCCAAAGAAGTCCTAATGGTTTTCAATGAATCCTGCTCCCAGGAAAAATGAACAAGAGCGCTGCTGTTCCCCTCCCTCCCTCCCTCCCCTCCCCACCCCTCCCCACCCATCATCCCCATGCCATCTGTCAAAAAACAAACAAACCACTATGCCCAACACACGCCCCATTGCTCTCCCCAATGATTGCCCAGCCATAGATGAGGGCCCTCCTCCAGTCACCTCTCTGGATCCAGTCAATCCTCTGGGCTGGTCCAGCCTTTCCCAAACAAGCCACCCTCATGCAGTTCCCCCACCATCCACGAGGGCTGGGCTGTTTGCATTCCTGTCCAGCGTAGATCCTTCAGGGATGAGAGCATGTGCTTTAAAAAAAATCAAGAGGCGAGGAATGAAAATGAGGGGGAAGGTACGAATCACACGCAACGTGCGTTTCAGGGCGACCTGCGAGGAAGAGAAGGAGACACCTCTCATGCACTTCCAACCTTCCTGCCAGGATTTCCACCTTTTTAAAATAAATATTCAACATTTATACAGTATTTTTATAATTAACCCCTCCCCTCCCGCCACCCTATTCATAACAGCGCCATGGATTGTTGGCATTGCATTCAGTGATCTTTTTATTAGCCATTGCTCCTCATCTTCAACAAAAGGTCTTGCCTGCTACTGCTGCAAGCCGCCCGGGTTCACCTCAAGGAGACAGGCGGGTGAAAAAACATTTGAAACCAATGAAATGCAGCCAAGGCTTTGACGAGGCCAGCCGAAAAGGACGCGGGAGGGGCACTTAACAGAGAACTGGGGGGCTTTCCTTGTATTCAAAAGCAACCTTAGCACAGATCTTTAAAAAAAAATAATAATTGCTCATCGCCCATAAAGGTACATCTGCTTTTGTGCTTGTTTTCCCCCCTTCCTCGCTGCCGTTTCCCCCCTTTCTCCAGTTTTGACTCCCCCATCTTTACAACCCTACCATCGCTGCGGTCTGCGTTTTAAATGTACCTTTTTCCTTTAACCCCCGCAAAAAAGGTACATTTTTATTTCACTGGCAGCCAGTTCCTTCCTCACCTTTCCGGTCCTCACCCCGGCTTCTTTCGAGAAGGAGGGAAGAGACGCCCGACTGTTTAGCAAAAGAGCTCCCGACCTGCTGCTCCCTTCGCAGCCGGGAAGGAGGAAAGCGCCCGGCCGGCCCGTCGACCCACCATCGTCGCTCCTCCTCTCCAGTTCCCCCGTCTTGCCTTCGCCGGCCCGTACTGCGCAGGCGCGGCTTTGGACCAGCGGATCTGAGAAGATGGGCGGCGGGAGGCGTGGCGGCGAGGGGGTCCTCCCTCTACCCCGCCCCTTCTTTCCCTCGGCGTCTACGACGCTGCCGTAAAGCAAAGAGCAATGGCGCTCCTTCCCCCGTCCCCGCAGGCCTGACGGCTGCGGCTCCTCCTCCTCCTTGCGCCTGCGCGGACCGGCGCCGTTCAGGATGGTGGTGGGGGCAGTTGGAGGGAGCATGGCCGGGATTAGCCGCGCGTCCCGTGTTCCGTCCCGTGTCTGCTTCTCTTCCTCCTCGCGGGTTGCGGGGTTTTCGCGGGTGGAAGAGCCACCGGGTCCCGCTGCGCCCGTATTCTCCCAAAGCCAGGTAACCAAGGGGAGAGAACCAGGGACTGAGGGGGACCCCCGGGTCAGATTCCTTCCCACCGAGGCAAGGACGACAGGCAAATGAAAATATATTTTTTCACCCAGTGTGTTGTTAGGCTGTGGAACTCCCTGCCACAGGATGTGGTGATGGCATCTGGCCTGGATGCCTTCAAAAGGGGATTGGACAGATTCCTGGAGGAAAAGTCCATCACAGGTTACAAACCATGATGGAGATGTGTAATATCTAGGTTTAAAACCGGGGTACTTCCATGGGCCAGATGCAGGGGAGTGGTATCAGGAGACAGAAATCTAGTCTCATGGACTCCCAGATGCATTTGGTGAGGCCACTGTGAGATATAGGAAGCTGGACTGGATGGGCCTTTGGCCTGATCCAGCATGGCTCTTCTTATGTTCTTAAGGACCTCCCTTTGCAGGCTTGGGGCCGGCCTGGCTGACCTCACAGGGTGATTGTGAGGACAGAAATGTGGAGGCCTGAAGGACCTTCAAAGCGTTTCGGAGTGAAAAGCTATGAATTAGAGATATAAAATTTCTGGAAATGTTGAGGCTTGAAAACAAATCCCATTTTTTCCTAGTTTTTTTTTTTGGGGGGGGACTGAAATTTTCAGAAAAAATTGAAAAAAAATGCCACATTAGCACTCTCCTCACCCCCTTTTACAGCTTGAAAGTCATTCTGTTACTTTAGGAACACAAAATATGATCATGGACAATTTGACTTGGCACAAAATTATAACAACCAGCATATTAAAATATTGTGTATTCAATTATTACAAATGGAATTTAATTTTTAAATAATATTTATTTGTAATTGTAAGTAACAAATGGAGTAGCAATCTCCTGAACTGTTTAGTAGTTTTTGTGGAACAAAAAACCCTCTACAAATCAATGTTTAAAAATCCAGAATTAACCATTCATATTTCCTCTTCACCATGTTAAATAAAAATAAAATAAAAACCTCGTTCTCATAAAAAGAGGGGGAAATGTATAGAAGGAATCATTCAATCATAAAGTTGGAAGAAACCTCAAGGGCCATCCAGTCCAACCCCCTGCCATGCAAGAACCCCCATCACAGTGTTTCCAACAGATGGCCATCCAGCCTCTGCTTAAATACCGTCAAAGAAGGAGACTCTACCACCCTCCGTGGCAACATATTCCACTGCCGAATAGCTCTAACTGTCATGAAGTTCTTCCGAATGTTCAAATGGAATCTCTTTTCCTGTCTTTTGAAACAATTGCCCCGAGTCCTAGTCTCTGAAGCCATGGAAAACAAACCTGTTCCGTCTTCAATATGACATCCTTTCAAATATTTAAACATAGCTATCATATCCCCCCTCAGTCTTCTTTTTGAAAAGCTAAACATTCCCAACTCCCTAAGCCGTTCCTCATAAGGCATTTCTTCCAGACCTTCAACCATCCTGGTCACCCTCCTTTGTACCTGCTTGAGGTTGTCAACATCCTTTTTAAATTGAGGTGCACAGAACTGGACACAGTATTCCAGGTGGGGTCTGACCAGAGCAGAATAGAGTGGTACTATCACTATGCTTCTGTTGATGCACAGGAAGTGGGACTAAGTTTCATTGAATGAACAAGAAATTTAATCAGAATCATTTTCGTTCTGTATTTTCATCCAGTGCTTTGAGGCCTAGTGAAGAGGACAGAACAGAACCAGACACACCCACCCACATGCAAAAACAAAAGTGAAACCTTTTTCTTGTGACAATAGCAGCACCTCCGAAAATGCATCTTGTTCTTGCGTTGGAGAGTTCAGTTTGTAACCTAGGACTTGCTTGTGCACAGAAATTAGAATAATCTGATACTACAGTAATCCCCGCCATTTCGTGGTTTATGTACTGCGGTCCTGCTATATCACAGGACTGCAGTACATGCCAAGGATCCAGCTGATTAGCGCTGGGGTGAGGGAGAAAAACCTTTATTACCCCACCCCAGCGCCAATCAGCTGGAGCCGTGCTGTGGGAAAGGGGAAAAGTGGTGTGCTGCTTCTCCTGAGCCCCCACGGGTGGGGGGAGGGGGGAAAGCGGTGTGCCATTTTAAAAATCCCTTCCAGTCACAGAGGCAGACTCGCCAATGCATTCCAAAGGGGAAAAATTTCTCCATTGAAATGCATTGAGCAATGCATTTCAGTGGAGATTACGGGGGAGCGCCTGCAGCATGCGTTGGTGGGGGATCGGATCATCCACCTCCGCTTGCAAGGGCTGCTGGAAGGCTTTTTAAAAAGTCTTCCAGCAGCCAGGGGAAGCGAGGTGGTGTGCTACCGCCGCCCCAGGCCCCACCCGACCTGCATCCGCATATCATGGATTTTCAGTCATTGCAGGTTGGGTGGGTCCCTAATGCCCGCAATAAGTGGGGGGTTACTGTATGCATATTTTTTAGAAATGATTTTAGAAAATATTAGTGTTGGATTGTGGAGAGCTAGCCTCCCCGAGGTCACCAGATCCAAGTCACCAAATAAACATCTGCTGCGAGAGAGTTCAATTTTGCAAGGTTTATTGATCAATAAAGCAAGCAGGCAGAGAAACATGACCCCTGGCAGTAAAGGTCCAGTCTCTGCCCCGATCCAAGGGAGAGCAGGGTTTTTTGTAATCTTTTACATTGGGCAGGAGAGACACACACAAAGAGGATACCAGAAAAAACTGGAAAAGTCCAAGTTGCAAGACAAAATATACAAGGTATCAGAGACTCAACTGATCACTCTGACCATTTGTTACACAGATGAGTTATCACCAAACATATTGCACAATGAGTGTCCCATCCTGCGTGATGGGCTTAGAGGATAAAACAAGGAGATAGTTTACTCTGGGGTAAGGAAGTGGGGGTGGGGGACCAGGTGTGCCAAAACAATGGATGTCCCATCTTTGGGTGAGAGGCTTAAGACAGAGGACAGAGGGGAGAGTGGGTGTAAGGAAGTACTTGAAGATGGGGGTCCAGGTGTGTGTGCAAAGGAGTTTCCTAAACCATTTGTTACACAAATGAATGATACTTGTTTACATGAAGGAGGGGGGGAGACAAGATTCTTGCCTGGAAATCAGATTATTGACCTCTTTATGATTTTGGGGGAGGAGAAAGGAAAATGCTACGTGGTTCTCAAAAATTACACAAATGTAAGAGCGGATGATGCCATTTATTCGACCACTCAGAGTCAAACTGCAACCTTTTATGGAGAACAACCCATTTCTTCTTCAGGCCCTTCATTGGTGGTGCAGAAAAAGTATACACAAGAGTCCAAAAATTAGTAGCACATGTCAGTGAGAGTCTATATAAGTCCTCTGCGGCTACAGTCTCAAGCTTTTCGGTAGCATTGGTTAGAATTTTTACATCCCTGAAACTAAAGGGCTGCTGATTAGCCTCCCCCCAGCACACACCTGCATCCACATATACTTGCCCGGTGAGCATAAAGAGATGTCTTTCTTCAGACTGCAGTCACCTGGGTGATGTGAAGAATTGCTGTGGTTGGTCTTGAAAGTTCACATCATCTTGTAGACTCATTGAGTTCAGAGTCAGACCTGTCAAGGAGGCCAGATGTCTAAACCACTAGGCAGTTCATGTATTTACCAGCTTGATTTTTTTTTTTTGTAGAAATGGAGATTTCAGGATTCTAAAGATGATTACCGTGACTTACTGTGAAATATCCAAGTTTAGGGAAGATGAAAATAAGGAAAGTGTGCCGTCCACTGGTGTTGGGACGGAAAAAGGGAAGGGGAAGGAAGAGGAAAATAAATCTGAGGAGAAAAAGAAAGAATATAAAGAAGAAGAAGAATGTAAAGAGTTAAGACCAGATGTGATGGTAGAAGGGGTGTGAGTTTGTGACAAGGAAATTGGATGAATGGGATGAGGTGATTTGGCAGGAGGAGGGATTAGTGAGAGGAATGCACTATATGGGGATTCAGACTGACAGTTGGGAGATAGTTGATGGGCAAGGAAGGAGGGAGAAAGCCTCATGTGGGGACAATGGCACTTGGAAAGTCCCATTGAGGGAAGAACTCCCCAATCGGCCATTTTGGGAGGTGCCCTGTTGGACACAGCATCCATGTTGTGGCACCATTTGCCCGGGAGCAGAGAAGGATACCCAGTTGGGTGAAGGACAAATTCCCCAGTTTTGGCAGGTGCCATTACTGAAGCCAGACGAACAAGCAGTTCAAGTTGTTAATGACAATTTAAAGTTTTGTAATGTTCAAGAGTCTGTGCAGGAGGATGAGAAAAAGATCTGTTGTTAATTCATTGGATAATAAAAGTTTGTTGAATTTAAAGCCTGCCTCCATCATCAGTCCATTAGCTGACATCAATTTGAATGAAGAACAAAGTGAACCCACTTGCACTGACACAGTACTGTTGCATTGTGTTCCTATATAAACTCATTTAGAAGGAAGACTTAAATATTTTACCTTATAGTAAATCCCATGTAGTTCAGCATTGTATTAGAAAGACTCACTGGTGTTAAGAATGTATAAATATGGATCTACTCTGGAATGTATTTCTGTTAAGGAGTATGTTAATCCAGGCTATTTAATTAGCTGTAATACAAGTTTTCAAGAAAACCACGCTCTTTAGTTTGCAAGAGTGGAGTTGGGTTGCTAATGAACGAACCACAAGTCAGAAGTGACTTGATGCCATGTAAAAACAAAAGTGGGTTTTCT
The DNA here is from genome assembly GCA_023846285.1 of Phrynocephalus versicolor. Classification (NCBI taxonomy): domain Eukaryota; kingdom Metazoa; phylum Chordata; class Lepidosauria; order Squamata; family Agamidae; genus Phrynocephalus; species Phrynocephalus versicolor. The sequence continues at coordinate 1,643,695 of JAHTLZ010000225.1, read as the reverse complement.
TGTAAATTGCTACATAAATTGTAACGATTTTGTATTATAAATATATTTTTTTATTTTCTTTCTAAAGCCGCCTAGTTTTTGTCCTCCATCAAATTCTTGCCACGATTGGATTGGTCCTCCTGATCAATGTTCAAACCTCCGCCCAATAATATTTTATATTCCTAAACACGAATCTCTTCTGGAACGAAGACTAAGAGAACTTAGACAAGAAACTCAGATTTGGAATCAACAGTTCTGGGCAAACCAGAATATTTCATTTAGAAAGGTAAGTGTGCAAATATTGCATAAAACCACTTGGTGGTGCTGGAAACCTTTAAACAGCTTGCAGGGAAAAGAGCCCAAAAATAGCATTTTGCTGTTCCCTTTTGTATTATAATACTGTGCACTAAAAGAGAATTGTAACATTATTCCTTAAATCTCATAAAATATAGTTTATTGATTAAAAATGAAATGAAAAACCCACCTGGCATATAAAGATCTAATTCATATTTTTTTTTCATTTACTGAGGATAGTATTGTTGGGCAAACTTGATTTGTCAGTCAACAATCGGGTCCTATCCCAGTTTTGTAACTAGTTTACTCCCATCAGGCAAACAGATAAGTAGGCCAAGGTGATGTCTTCTGTATTGGATAGTACGTAACCTGTATCCTGAAAAGCAGTTCATTAGCCAGTTTATATGTTTGTTTGATGGATGGTTATAAAATCCACAAATACTAGCTAGAAGGGGTGGGATCAAATGTTGGCATAAATATACTAATAATCTGTACATTATATTTCCCAATACTGTTTCAGGAAAAAGAAGAATTTGTTCACTCCCGATTAAAAGCCAAAGGTCTACTACAGCAAAGGGATGAAAACGGTTAGATCATTGATTTTACACTTTCTTGAAATAAAGGTTCAAATTAGCAGTGTTGTTTGTGTTTTAGAGAATATAGGCCACGAAATGGACCACCACCCCTTTTAGAGCCACACGGGAAAGCATGTGTATTTTCAGCTTTAAAAAATGTTGTTTGGGAAAATACTTGTCTTGGGCTTGCTTATGTACCACATCATTTTCCCCTCCATTCCTCACATTGGTGCATAGAGTAATTGATGTCAACACCTTTTCCCAGAAATTTTGTTTTTCAGAAGCATAAGTGCCTGAACTTTACACAACAATGAACTTAAAACTCTTGCTAAAGAACACTAATAAAAAAGCATGCTGAATTTGTTCAGTTTTCTGAAGTACAGTGCTGTTTAGTTTTGCTAGCTCTTACAAATGCTGCGACTTATTCTATGTAATAGTAGTCGTGTGTCATCAGTTCTGACTTATGTCAATGCTTTTCAGCGTTTTCCAAGTACAGTAGGACCCCAGTATCTGCTGGGGATTGTTTCAAAGCCTTCCCGTGGATAATGAAAACCGTAGATAAGAGGAAACGCCAAAATGCCCCCCCCAATCTGCTGTTTTGTGATAGTAACTTGCTTTACGGCTGCTGTTTTGCAACAGTAGCTTGCTTTATAGCTGCTGTTTGTCACGGTAGCCTGCTTTACGGCTGCTGTTTTATGACAGTAGCTTGCTTTACAGCTGCTCTTTGTGATAGTAGCATGCTTTGTGGCTGCTGATTTATTTACTTTTCCTCTGCCAACTGTGGATAACAATCAGTGGATAATGAATCAGTGGATATGGGGATCCTACTGTAGAGAATATTCAGAAGTGACTGTGCAGCTTGCCAAAGGCCAGATAGGCTCTGCTCACAAGAGACACCATGGGGAACTGAACTCTCAACTTCTAGCTCCACAACCAGATACCTAAACCCTTGCGCTTATAAAACTTAAAGCACTTTGCAAAATTAAAATTACTATTATTTGTATAGCAATTTTAATCTGTAACATGCTTAAGTTTTTAAAAATATGTTCACTCTTACTGTAATTCCATAAAGAAAGTAACAGCCAATCCCGTCTAACAGTTGCATAGAACAGGCTGAAAGTTAGTGGCTTGCTTAAGGTAAGCTCACAGGCCTACATTCAGGATGACTTCTATGTGAGCTTTCCTATAATCGGTCTTACAAAAGATTGCATACCTTGTGTTTGAAACTTAGGTGCTGGCATAACAACATATCTTTTTGATTTAGCAAGCTTTTATTTGTTGGTTTCCCTTGCAGGCCAGAAAGCCACACTGAATGCAGAAGAAATGGCTGAATTTTATAAAGCATTTCTAAGTAAAAACCTGAAAAAACATAAATGTTACAACAGGTGAGGGTGAGGCAGTGTTTGAAGAATATCTTTCTCTCCATATTTGTCTAAGCAGTTTAATCTGGTTCCTCTAAATTGTCTTTTAAAACCCTCTCCTTTAACCAAACAGTTTATTGATCTGGTCAGTATAATCATCACAATTATAACGAATTAAGGCTTGAACTATCTCGCTTTGCATGTAATGAGTCTATCTCATATATTAGTTTCACCTTTAAAGTTGCATTACTGAAATAAATGAACTTTTGCACGATATTCTAATTTTTTGAGCTTCACATGTAGTTACAGCAGTCTTTTGCATATCCTTTATTGGGGGCTGAAATAAAAACTTTCCTTTTGATTTGTTTGCTATCATAGAAGATATTTCTTATTTTTCCTTTTTTTAGTTGTCTTCTATTTTTCCCCATAGAGCTGCCTAGATGCCCTAAGCACATCCGATCTTGCCTGATTTCGGAAGCTAAGCAGGGACGGCCCGGGTTAGTAATTGGATGGGAGACCACCAGGGAATACCAGGTGCTGTAGGCGCCTGGAGTAGGAACTGGCAAAACACTCCAGTATTCCTGCCAAGAAAACTCCATGGACATGGGGTCACAGAGAGCCAGTCATGACTGTAACGATGCAACACACACACACACACACACACACACACACACACACACACACACAC
>JAHTLZ010000225.1:1622054-1640788 GCA_023846285.1 Phrynocephalus versicolor | reverse complement strand
ACACACACACACACACACACACACACACACACACACACACACACACATTTTCTCCATGATCATAGAATAGTGAAATTGGAAGGGGCCTATAAGACCATGAAGTCAAACCCCTTGCTCTGTGCAGGAATAGAAATCAAAAGATACCTGCCAGGTGGTTGTCCAAATTTCAGCACCTCTTGAGGTGATTGGTTCCATTGCTGTAATATTCTAACAAGAAGTTTTGATTGAAGTTTTGATTATTTTCACAGTCTCCCTTTTTAGCTCATACACGCAGTTGCTGGACATTTGAATATAAAGTTCTCATCCTGTTTCTCACATCTTTTACTTTTATATCTTGCTTATTTTAAGAGTTTCATCACTCACCTAGCTAGGATTTTCTTTTGACTACAGGAACTGACATTTTTATTGCTAGGATCTCTGGTTTTAATCCTCAGTTCTTTTCTTTTATTTATTTATTTTGAATATTTTTACCCTGCCTTTCTCCTTGGAAAAGGACCCAAGGTGGCTTTCTGATTCATGATCAACTTAATTTAGTACAGTAATTCAAGCCAGTTCTTTACATGGGTCCTTAAATACTTTAGAATTGCTATTTAAATTATGTTTTGGTTCTGTGATGGTTCTACTGTTGTTCTACAGCTTTGCTTTAGGCTTGGTATTAGCAGTTCATTGTACCGCAGTCCATTCCTGGACTTGGTTTTAGAAGAAAGAATGGAGCATTTTCATCTTCCAGTTTTCTGTCAGTTTGACTCCTGTTGGCCAGCTTGTGATGTTCACATGAACTCATGTCAATTCAGTGGTTTGAAACATAATCTGTAATAATTAGAGCACTTCACAAATTTCTATGAGTTCCCTTCATTGTTCCTGTCTAATTTCTAGGCCAAATCCTCCAATGGTGTTTTCTACTTTATTGTCTGCCTATGCCTTATAGTTACCTTTGGTTGTCAGCGCATCCTGTTTTGATGTGTGATTAAATTCCTCCTGGGCCTTTTTTTGTGAAAGTTTCCAGTTTTTTCTTCTTCAGCATCTGTAGACCTGAGCATCAATTGAATGATGATTATAATAATAGGCTTTCCATCAAGTCTGACTAGTAATAATTAGTCAGATTTTACATTTTAGCCCTTAACACACTACTTGTGCTACATCATGTCTTAGAACAACCCTATTTTGTTCTGAGTGTATCATTTCCAGACTAAAACACTTTGTAATTACCTGAGTGAAAAATCATATTCCAGTCTATTTCACACAAAATATTCTAATCTAAAGCTTATATGCGTCAGCTTTTTTGTTGAGTCTTTTCTTACCTATTTTTGTTTTTCTTTGGATTGTCTCATCATAAAGGTAACAAAGTACAAAAGCATCTAGAAGTGATTTACCATTACTTCCTTCTATACAATAGTAAAAAGTTAACTGGAGGGTCAGTGGATTATTTTTAAAAGATTATCTACCAGTATCATCTTCTGTTGCTACTGTTGCTCATTAGCTGCTGTTTTAGAATTTCTCTGTCCCATCACCATTGGATTATTGATTCTCCTCCATGTTCATTAATTCCTGGATGAATGCATTTTAGTCTAGTGACTAATCTTTTACTTTTTGATGTGAGCGACCCTGCTAAGGATTCTAGAGTTGGAGGGGTCTCCCCCCCCCGATTTCCCATACTTTCCAGATCTCACACAAATATTAAAATGTGTACTTGGGAGGATCTCTCTATGGTTTTTCCTATACTTTTGTATCTTTACTTGTCAGTAAGCCCTCAGAATTTGCTGGAAATTACTTCTCAGTAGAGAGATAGGATTTGCAGTAAGGATGTTTAGGGGTGTAACCTAAATAATTATAGACCTATCTATCAAATTCCCATCTGAATCCAGTTAAAAATCATACTGTGTGTGTTGTGCAAACTCATCATTCCATTAAGAACCAGGATCTTTGCTATATCATCATTTATTATTTATAGTTTTTCCTGGTATAGTCAGCATCCATGAAAAATTTACAAGGCATAACTCTATACACAGTTACAATTTTGTAGGACAAATGCATGGGGAAGGGAATGGCAGTAATATGACAGTCAAGAAACAAAAGAACTTTCTTGGCAACAGTATAACATAGCACTTGCTTTGACTGCAGTCCTGTCCACACCTAGGATTAAAGCATATTGAATTTAAAGTGAATTGAATAGATACATATAGGACAGATGTACTAGATTTTTTTTATCTGGCCTTTTAGGACAGATGGGCAGGATACAAATAAATAAATAAATAAATGTTTGAAAATTGTGTGTCTTAGGAAGATCTTTCCAGAGATGGCTCTCAAAAGGAAAAAAGATAATAATAATAACACAATAATAGTAATACATTATCAGAGGAATTAAAAACTCTTCAGCAAAAATGTCTTTTGCTGCCATATATTGAATACCTCACAGATCAACTAATTGATCTTTTTATGTAACATCACATTGTCTATAGCATTGAGATTGAGATTGGTACAATCATTACAGTGAAATATTTGCTTTTGATCACACAAAATCCAAAGGTAGAAATATTAAAGAATTTTAAAATGTTGTTTAGCTCTGCCAGTGCAGTGGGGATTTTCTTCATTTAGGGAAGGTATTTTCCACAGGACCACAAATTTGGTTGAAATTTGTACCTCCAGACCAAGGTTATAAATAATACACTTCGTTATACAGTACAGTACTTGAAAAAAGCAAGATTAAGGTCTCAGGGGAGAATCTCAGAGTGGAAACAGTTTAAGAAAATAATTCTTTTTCAGTCGTCCAGACTAGCTGGAGCATTGAACAAAAGCCCTTTTCTTTGGAGCTGCGAAGGCATTTGAACATTTTATTGCAATTTAATAGTTTCAAGCACTGAAGCTTTGTTTTTTTTTAAAAAAAGAAAAGCAGATTAGCTACCTTTAAAATGCTGGGGAAAGGATACTTAGGAAGGATCAGGTGATCCCAATTATAGTAAACCAACCAGAGTGACCTGACTGCCAGATGAGCAGTATAAAAATCCAATAAATACATAAATACATATATTGAATACATGTAAATGATGAACCTAGTATTCACAGGGAGTCTTCCAGATGTAATTGTTGTAGAATTTTATTACACTTGATATAAACTTTATACAGGAATACCTTGGATAATGACTGCCCTGGATAACGAATAATTCGGATAACCACTTTTAATTTTTACCCCTCCCCCCCACACACACACAGCCCACAGCCACAGGCTCCCTCCACATTTGTCTTTAACTGACCTGCGGGGGGAGGCAACATGCAGGGGGGGGCGGAGGGGGGGAGAACCGGCACACGCTGCCTGGCTCTCATGCCGCCCAAATGCCTGGCAGCGGAGGAGGAGGAGGAGGAGGAGAGGTGGGTGCCGGGGGGGGAAGCCCCCCACGCGTGCCCGTTTGAAGAGCGGCAGTGAGGCTGGGAGGTCGGAGCCAGGAGGGAAGGGAGTGGGGGGGAAGGCCGTGCGAGTGGCGCGGGGCTTCCCCCGGCTCGCCTGCCTCCCAGGTGCTTTGCGCCGGCAGCACTGGCAAAGGAAGAGAGGCGAAGGCAGGCAGTTGAAGCTCCAGAGGCGCGCGGCTTCGGTAGGGTGTGCCTGCCGCCCGGGTGCCCAGCAGCAGCAGTGGCAAAGGAGGAGAGATGGGGGCCCTGGGGAGGAGGGGGTGGGCGAGGAGGGGGAGGAGTGCACTTTGAAAGAGGTCTCAGGGGGAAAAGGCCTTTTTTTTTTTGCCTTTTTTCCGGACCTCAGGAACGGATTAAAATGGTTTCCCATTCATTTCGATGGGAAACCATGCTTCGGATAACGATTTCTTCGGATAACAAGTAACCTTGGAGAACGAATTACTGTCGTTATCCTAGGTATCACTGTATATGCAAATAATATATTTTTAGGAGCTGATAAGGGGTGGCATCCCAAATTTGCTTCTTGCAGCTGGAACACCACCTCCTCACAGATGGATTTTGACCTTGGCGGAAAATTCCCCTGGTGGGGAAGAGTGGTTTGTGCTAAATCCTTCCTCTTCCGGTATTTCCTAACATGACCTCTTACAGTACACTGTTTTAGGTGATGATGCCCCCAGGTGCCTCTGGAGTATACTTCTAAGGCCATAAGGGAGGAAAGAAGTATAAGCAAAAATTGCCTACCTTCCTTTTTACCAGTGGGAATGTCCCTTAGTAGAAGTCTTACTGGGATGCTCCCAGGAGCAGAAACAGAATCTGCATCCAGACAATGTTTAATCAAAAGTCTATTGTGAAGATGGATGTTCAGTTAGATTAAAGGAGTTGACTTGCTGGAGCAAATATTTGATTCCTCTTTTTTTGTTAAGAGGTTCTTTAATTCCTCCTCACTCTCTGCTATCAGAGTAGTATCATCTGCATATCTGAAGTTGTTGATATTTCTTCCGGCAATCTTAATTCCGGCTTGTGATTCACCCACTCCTGCCTTTTACGTGATGTATTCTGCATGTAAGTTAAAAAGGCAAGGTGACAGTATACAGCCATGTCATACTCCTTTCCCAATTTTAAACCAGTCAGTTGTTCCATATCCAGTTCTGACTGTTGCTGCTTGTCCTACATATAGATTTCTTAGGAGGCAGATAAGGTGGTAAGGCACTCCCATTTCTTTCAGAACTTGCCATAGTTTGTTGTGGTCCACACAGTCAAAGGCTTTGGCATAGTCAATGAAGCAGAAGCAGTTTGTTCCAGAGAGCTGGGCTGGCCACCGAGAAGGCCTGATTGCACGTTGCAATCTTATAGGCCGCCCTGGGGGTGGCCACCCGGAGCGAGAGAGCCATAGAGGATCAGGTGGGCCGGGCCAGTTCTGATCTTAGGGAGATACACTCTGACAGATAATCAGGACCCAAGCCATGGAGGGTTTTGTAAACCAAAACCAACACCTTGCACCTTATTCGGGAGGCAACGGGCAACCAGTGCAGGTGAGCCAGAATTGGAGTGATGCGGTCAAATCTGCCCGCACCAACCACCAATCTGGCTGCCACATTCTGCACCCGCTGCGGTCGCCGAACAAGGGCCAAGGGGAGCCCCACGTAGAGAGTGTTAAAATAATTTATTCTCGACATGACCAGCGCCTGCACAACCGTCCTCAGGGAGTCCCCATCGAGGTATGGGCAAATCTGGACAATAAGCCTAAGCTGGTAAAATTCTGACCTGGACACAGTGGCCACCTGGGACTCCAGGGACAACGCCGGATCCAGGACAACACCCAGATTCCTCACTCTATCCACCAGCTGGAGGACAGTCCCATCCAGACTGGGGAGAGGGTCACTGTATCCCTCTGGAATGCTACAAAAGAACAGAATGTCAGTCTTCCCGGGATTGAGCCTGAGCCTGTTGGTATTGGTCCACTCCAGTACCGCCGCCAGGCAGCGATCAAGCATCTGGACGGCCTCCAGTGCATTGGTGAAGAAGGAGAGATAGAGTTGTGTGTTGTCAGTCATTCTTGTTGACTATGAGGGCTATTCCATTTCTTCTATGGGATTCTTGCCCACAGTAGTAGATGTGATAGTCATCTGAACTGAATTCCATCCATTTAAGTTCGCTGATGCCCAAGATGTCAATGTTTATTATTGCCATCTCACGCTTGACTACATCTAGCTTACCCTGGTTCATAGATCTCACATTCCAAGTTCCTATGCAGTATATTTCTTTGCAGCATTGGACTTTCCTTTCTCTTCCAGGCATGTCTGCAGCTGGGCGTCCTTTCGGCTTTGGCCCAGCAGCTTCATTAGCTCTGGAGCTACTTGTACTTGTCCTCAGTAGTGTGTTGGACATCTTCTGACCTGAGGGGCTAATCTTCTAGCATCATATCTTTCAGCCTTTTGTTTCTATTTTTGGGGTTTTCTTGGCAGGGATACTGGAGTGGCTTGCCAGTTCCTACCTCAGGTGGACCACATTTAGTCAAACTCTCCACTGTGGGATCACTCATAGCTTCTCTGAGTTGCTCAAGCCCCTTCACTGCGACAAGGCAGTGATCCATTTAAGGGGCTTTAAAAAGTAGAAGTCAAAATATTATTAATTTTGCTTTAACTGGGAAAGAAAGGTTAAAAAAAGAAAAAGTGTAATTATTTCACAATATCTAATTATATATTATAACCACTGTGTTCTGGTTTTTTTTTTTTTTTTTATGTAGAGATTGGTACAAACGGAATTTTACCATAACATTCCTCATGGGACAAGTGGCATTGGAGAAGGCTTGGAAAACACTTGGATTGAAAAAGAGCAAAGCTGAAAAGTAGTTCATCACAATATTGGAAATATTTAGTACAAGGTTTCATAATCACTGAACTCAAAATTGTAACAATGCAACTATTAACTTGTTTCCTGGATTTATATGTTTGAAGCTACAGTATGTGCATGGGTGTTGCGTTGAGGCTTCTTCTGCACAGTATGCTGCTAGTTGAAAACTTCCTGGTGGACCTGAATTTCATAATGTTACCTTTATCTGTGATATGAAATAGGGGTGTGTTTGTGGCAATGTGTACATTACTATCTTCCAAGCCATTAAGATGTGGTTTAAAGACAGCTTTTTTTAAAAAAAGGCTTCCATACTTTCAGTGAGTACTTTCAACTCTCTGGCATCTTGAAGAGAACAAAATGTAGTTTTTTTTATACTAACTTCTATTCTGATGCTTAGAATAATTCTGTATAAATTGATGGAATTCTTCAAATAGACAAAATACTCATGCTTTCTAAAGAATGCTCCCCATTAGATAACAAACCCTGCTTTCCACTGGAAGACAGCATGAATGAGTTTGTTAGTTGTCTTTTAGGATTTTCTGGGAAAGAACACAGATTGTGTCTGTGTAGTAATTTAATTAAATTAGTGAAGACAGACATTTTTAAGTCCCTGTGACTTCACAGGAAATGTAACCCTGCCACTCCCTGCCATTCATATTAGGATAGTCATGTGTACTGAGTGTTTAAATTAAAGACACGCTAGTGCATTACTTTGGGATGTATTTATCTTTGCTAATTGCATAAGAGATTAGTTCACAAGCATACTGTAGTGAATTCTCAAGTTAATTACTCTAAGTAATTAACCCTCTAAGTAAATAGCGCTCCCATTTGTTGATGTGTGTATATGATACATTAGAATGCAATAATGGGTGGTATTACATACATTTTTATATATGCTTATCTCTGAAGTAGCCTGGACTAGGGGAAATGTAATGTATCATATACACACACCCATTTATAGGTGTGTGTATATGGTACATTAAGATGTAAGAATGGTTGGTATTGCATACATTTTCACTATTTATGCATATCTCTGCAAGATGATGCTTATGAACTAGGATGAAACAAATCCTTTATTATGATTCCTTTATTCTGACTTAAACAGATTTTAAATTATTCATTTATTCTGACTTAATCAGATTTAACATTATCAAATGATTGTTCATTATAACCTGCGAGTGATGTTGGAAACAAGGAACTGCTGGGTGTAAGATTTAAACAAGTACAACAGTGCTGAGAAACTGAAATAAATTAATTCCTACTGTTTTTAATAAAATGTTTCTTTGAATTGTTCTTGTGTTTTCTCCTTGTTATTGATGAATCCAGTTCTCTTTGTTTAAAAGAAAGAGCTGGGGCTGAATTAAAATGCAGCCCTAGCTCAAGGAGGTATCAGCTCTAACAGGTTTGGAGTAGGTACTGGCAGCAACACCTTTAAATGCTAGCAGATGTGCCCTTTTGCGGGCAGAACCCTCTGCTTGCTGATCTCAGATCACAGCATCCTTAGTATGAAGCATAACCAATTCTTCCCTTTGGCAAGAGAGATAATTTAAAATTTCCCCAGAAGTCCAACATTGAGAAAGAGCTTTGAAAGATAATATTAAAGCAATCCTTTCAGGATGACAATTCGTCAAAACTATGTTGATGTGTCAGCATCATTTTCATTGTGTGACAAGAAACAGTTTTTCTACAGGTTTTCCCCCTTCAGGAGCATAAGATAGCCCACTGTTAAATTAATGGCTTCTGCATTATAATTGGTGATGATAAATAATACATCAGAACATTCAGGACCCCCCTATGGATTTTTTCATAATAATTTTGCACCTGGCTGCAGCTGTGAGACAGCTGTCTTGTCTAAGCCCACTGGGGAAAAACATTGGTATTGACTGTCTACAGAGGTACAGATTTGCTTTTCAAGTGGATTTTAAATGTTTCTTCTGAAAACAAAAAACAAACCCATGCCCAGTATGTTTTGTAGTGCTTTCCAATAAGACTGCAAATCTTTAGCATGGATTACATAAAATAATTGTTTTAGCAATGTTTCAATTGTTTGTAGTTCTAGATGGCTTGGCAATTGGTTATTTGGATTATACGCATGTTTTTGTTTCCTATAATTAATTGGATCCCCTCCATTGAGATACAGTGTTCATTTCAGTGCACTGAAAGAGGAGGAAGAAAAGGAATAAAGAGGCTGATTAAAGTTTACAAGTAAAAAGTCTTAATGAATTTCTCTGTGAGATTCCTGCTCCTCTATGAAGAATGGTGCATACTGTTTAGACCAGAATATTTTCGATAATGTAGAAAATCAAGCAAGCCTTCCCAACATACTTCCCAATTGTTTTTTCAGTTTTAGAATGCATCCTTCCTTGAGACATACAAAAGAATGCAGGGCATGAGTAAAGTGGATAGAGGGACGCTCTTCTCCCTCCCGCAAAATACCAGAACTAGGGGACATACACTCAAATTGAGGCCTGGGAGAGAGAGAACAGACAAAAGAAAATGTTTTTTCCCACCCAGCTCATTGTTAGTCTGTGGAACTCCCTGCCACAGGATGTGGTGATGGCATCTGGCCTGAATGCCCTCAAAAGGGTATTGGACAGATTTTTGGAGGAAAAGTCCATCACAGGTTACAAACCATGATGGAGATGTGTTAGCTCCAGGATTAAAACCAGGGTACTTCGAGGGCCAGATGCAGGGGAGTGGTATCAGGAAACAGATATCTAGTCTCATGCGCTCCCAGGCGCATTTGGTGGGGCTACTGTGAGATACAGGAAGCTGGAGTAGATGGGCCTTTGGCCTGATCCAGCATGGCTCCTCTTATGTTCTTATAAATTTCTGGGCATCAAGACAAATCAAGAAGTGCCATGTATGATTCAACACTCAGCCTGGATTAGGGGAATTATGTATCTGAAAAGATATTTTGTGCAGTTGTCTTCAACCAATATTAGTCTCTCTCAACTTGTGTTTGTTGTTTTGACTAATGAAGAGCAGCACAGTACTGATACAGCTTGCAGGCATCCATGTACAGAATAAGTGGGTTGGAAGTGGAAAAAGAAGCTGGTTCTGCACCTTGAACTGTGCTGGAAAACAGCTGAGCCGCGAGTCCAAACAATCTTGACAAAAACAGGATACTCCAGCAGTAGCTCAGAAAAAATGATTGCGACTATAAAGTACTGTACGGTATTTTCACATGCATAACACTATATTTTTATCTGAAATTGTTAGGCTTAAAACTGAGGGTTGTCTTAATATGTAGAAGTAAGCCAAGGAGAGAACCGTGTGGTTGCGAAACTAATTTTGGGTTAGAAAACGGGGTGGGTGGGGGGCATCTTATAGAAAAGGGGAAATATGGTAAATTTCCAAATACACTACAGTGCCCGATCCAGAAGTTGTGGGCTAGCTTTCCGTTTCATCTGAACTGGATAGCAGCAAGCATTAGCATAGCATTATGAAAGTAGGGGAGAAGCTATCAGCGGTTCAGATTTCTGGACATTGGTCGAGTTGCACCATGAATACCCAGTACCAAAGTCTTTGTGTAGCACATGCTTTAGTTTAGCTTTCTGTGTAACTCCTTGACCTAATTCCCTCTTGTGTATTTTTACCACACGTCTCATCATTCCTGTCCACTGAAGTAGGTAATGAACAATCTTGCTTACACAGATGGTGGCAACTACTATCCTGGGAACGGAATCTGAGGAGGACCTTTAAGTTGGAACTCGCATGTGATGATAATGGTCCCCCATTGACTTTAATGCCAACCAACTGGTGGAGAGAGCCCGCCAAAATTATACATGTTGCCCATAGTAATAAAATCTGGTACATTACTGGCCTTGGTGTTTATTCTGGCCTCAGTGTTTATTATATTTTTATATAATGAAATTATATAAATAATTCTGGCCTCAGTGTTTACCCCATCTCTCCCCTTTAAAATGACCTGAGGCAGCATACATCAAGTTGAAATAAATATACAAATACTGAAGAGGCTCAAGCAACGACCATACTAAAAAAAGAGCAAATGAAAGCAATACCAAAACACATTTAAATAGGTAAGGCTCAAGAATCCATTTAAAAACCTCACTCAGGCAGCCAGTACCTGAGGGAAAGCCTGTCTGAGGAGAAAGGTGTTTGCCTGCTTGTGGAAGAGCAACAAAGATGAGGCCAGCCTAACCTCCTGTGAGAGGGAGTTCCAATGTGTGGGAGTAGCAAAAGGGAAGGCCCTCTGCCATATTTTCTCCCAAACACACCTGTTAAGGTGGTGGGGCCAAGAGAAAAGCCTCTCATGATGACCTTAATACCTCAGCAGACTCATAAATGAAGACAGGGTCTTTGAGATAGCATGGTCCCAAACTGGACTTCATGGCAACTGGACTTCTTGTGGGATTGAAACATTTCATTCCTCATCCGATTAGCTTCATCAGTCTGAGAAAAAGTTGGTGAAACACCGAGAATCTCCACAGGCATGGTCCCAAAATGTTTAGGGCTTTATAGGTTAGGACCATCACCAGACAGGTTACCTGATACATGCCAAGCCAGATAGCTTGTACTCTTATCCGACTGCTTTGGGGCAAATTATATCTTAATTTTTATTAAAACACTTCAATAACAAACTAAGAACTTAACAAAACGAAAATAGAAAGTTGAGTGATAGAATGAGATGCATTAATGCCAGGATGCGGTAAAAATGTTATGAGGAAACAAGCCTCTTCTCCCCCAAATGAAATTCAGGAAAAGTCTGGCCAGGGAGAACATCTCAGAGTTAAATCAGCCAAACAAGGCGACAAGAGGGGTGGGCCTGATGAGTCACAGCGATATCTGTACAAGGAATGTAAAAGGACAGCAAAAAGGCCAAGACAAACAGGCAATGTAGTGGCATCATGCTCTAGATTTCGTGCTCTATTCACTTTAGCCATCAACCCCTCCTTCAGGCTAGGCAATCTGGAGCCTACCAGAGATCACCATCTCTAAGAATTAGATGTACTGTATTGAAGTAATGAGTGTTGCTAACTAAAAACATCTGGGAAACGGGTTTACAGCAAGACGGAGGAAAACAGGACTTCTAGCTATTATTAGACTTCCACCAGGCCTAATTCAACCACATCTGGAGGACCCACGTGTACCTTTGCCCTGGGCTAAAGAAAATTGCAAAATCACTGTTACTATATAGGACAGACCACATGGATACTACAGAATGGCATTTTACCTGTTTGTTGGGCAATATTTATTTATTTTATTTTATTTTTAAAAAATTACCCCACTTGTTACTATATAGGAGAGACCACATAGATGCTAGGCATTTCACCTCTTGGTTAGGCATTATTTATTTTATTGTATTCAAAATATTTTTCTTCTTAAAAAAGGACCCAAAGTGGTTTATATAATTAAAACATAATATTAAAAACTAAAAAACAGCAAAGTAGTCAAATATGAAAATAATTAATAAAATTATGTCACCCTAGTGCTTAGACGTTCCATTATGTCAATTAGATACTATACTATATGTAATATCAATGCTACATGTGTTGCTACAGGAATGAGGCAGTGTGGTATCAATTAAAAATGATATATATTATTTGCTACATGTTCCCCCACCCCACCCCCAGCGCTAGCCTAGCGTAGCCACAGAAGTAAATATAGCACACGTAGTCTCAACATGACAAAAGAAGAGATTTCCTCACATAAACCCTGCATACAGACGGGGCCTAAAGCACACAGAGCCCAAGAGAATGACATTGTTCTGCAGTCAAAAGAGATTATTTCTACCAGATTGAGTGGATGCAGCTATAGCCATTAGCCAGCAACTAGCTAGAACTCTGCCGTTTGTTTGATATTCATATATTTGGCTGGATTTAAGCATTTAAAGCAAAAACTGATTACAGATTAAGTATCCTACCTATAATATCTGAAAACAAAAATAAAATCATCATCATTGGCATCCTTCAGTCTCGAAAGACTATGGTATCATGCCTGGAGTAGAGATCCTAAAAACAACACCTAGTATGACTAAATAAACCATTCCAGGAATGGCAGTCTCTACCGCACTGGGGGCAGATCTATTCTGTTTCTTTCCCGGTCCTCAGGTTTCGTTGTTTCTGTGCCTGCCTCTTTTCCTCTGCCTGTTGGACAAATGCCTCTTCAAATTTATGTAGACCAGGCATGTCCAAACTTCGGCCCTCCTGAGGTTTTGGACCACAACTCCCAGAATTCTAAGCTTAGATTGCCAATGGCAAAGGGCTGTGGGAGTTGCAGTCTAGAACATCTGGAGGGCCGTAGTTTGGACATGCCTGATGTAAACCATGCTGTATCTTTCGCCTCCAGACAGTGCGATCAGAGGTCAGGGTTTCCCATCTGTTGAGGTCCATTCCCAAGGCCTTCAGGTCCCTCTTACAGATATCCTTATACCGCAGCTGTGGTCTCCCTCTGGGGCACTTTCCCTGAACTAGTTCTCCATCGTCCATTCTCACATGTCCAAGCCAGTGTAGGCGTTGCTTGGACATAGGAGATTGCTATTATAGGTTAGAGGTCACTTTCTCCCCCAAGTCCTAGTTTTTTCCTACATAACCGTAGAGTTGTAGGGCTGGAAGGGATCCTGTGATTCAAGTACCTGTTCAGCCACTGCCAAGGAGCCAGTTCAGAAGTTCAGTTCCCCAATGCCAAGGAAGTGGGGAACTGAACTCCCAGCGTCTTAGGCTACAAGTGGTCGAGGCATGAGGCCTACTCGTTCAAATTATTCATTTTCTGAGTTGATTGGGTAAAATTATATGTACCATCAGCTAATCACTGCGTGGCAAACGGCCAGGTACTGGATGAGTTCTGAAGCATGTGCCCAGTCACGTAAGGGGTGCATGCCTCGTTTATGTGAGCAGTGTCTTGTTATTTAGCAGCAATTTGCTGTGACGAGTTACACAATTTAATTGACATGTGCATAAATTACTGTAAGGATTCAGGCCATTTCCCCTCACAAATGACAGCTGTAGGGTTTCACTTTGAGGTAGTCCTCACACCAGACTCATTCACATATTATTCAAAAAGATCTGGCCTTCACAAGAAAAGTCCCTATTGATTGCCATTCTTCCTTGTTTTACTCATTGATTTATTTATTGTTTCAAGAAATCTCCAGGCATAATTATCTCAACATTTTCTTTATCTTCATTTGTTCCAGTCCAATGGAAAATCCTTCACTATGTATAATTACCTCAGGTGCATTGCCTCTTCTTACCACGTACCAGTTGGCAGAGTGGAAATTTGGTCACTCTGGACCTACACATGTGAGAACTTTCAAAATTCATATACAGTGGTACCTTGTATAAAGGAATTAATTCATTCCAAATGAAATTCTGTTAAACAAATTTTCCTTTATACAAATTTCCCATAGGAATGCATTGAAAATGGATATGATTTAACAAGTTTTTAGGGAAGCAGGGAAGAAGCACATATGCCAAATACAAAAGTCCTCTCTCTCTCTCTCTCTCTCTCTCTCTCTCTCTCTCTCTGTGTGTGTGTGTGTGTGTGTGTGTGTGTGTGTGTGACACACACACACACACACACAAATACATACATACAGTGGACCCTTGTATAAGAAATGGTTTGTATAACAACATTTGTACAACATAAAATATTCCGGAGATAGGGGAAATTTGCTTAACAGAACCACCTATGGACCAAATCCGTAGAACATAAAAATGGGATTACTCCTTTTTCAATGCATTCCTATGGGAAATTTGTATAAAGGAAAATTTGCTTAACATAATTTCATTTGGAACGAATTAATTCATTTATACAAAGTACCACTGTGTGTGTATGTGTATATATATATATATATATATATATATATATATATATATACACACACACACACACACACACAACTTTAGGGAATCAGGGAAGAAGCACATATGCCAAAGGGTAGGGTAAAAGACAAAAAGGTTTAATTATTATGGCTTCATAATAATGAGTGACTGTTGGTCAAATAAATAAATAATCTTACAAAATTTACTCAGTAAACTATAGTTTAAAGAATTCCCTGAAGAAGTAAGAAAAGTATTCAACTACAGTAGTTACTACATCCCTTGGGTTCATCTGGTTTCAAGGAAAATCACATTTAGCACAGTACAATCTTATACATGCTGGCCTACAGGCATTATCTAATTAAAGCAGCTAGAATTGCCACCTTAATTATCCTCAGACTACACCAGTGCTTGTTCTGGGCAGCTCCTTCCTCTTGGAAGTCTGTATATGTCTGTGGCAAGCCATTATAGGCAGTGTAAGGTCACAGCAGTAAGCAACAGAAGCTGGAAGGCGATTGTTTTTTTTTCTGAAGGTGCTGGCTATTTTGTGCTGTTGGGTTGTGCATACCATGCCATCTCAGGTGTGTATTGAATTTCCGGCGCTGAAGTAGGACTGAGCTGTCAGCCCAATCACCTTGTGCACATGGACAAAGGGTGAGTGTCTCCATCTTCAACCTCAGGCAGCAAGATATCTTGGCTTGGCCCTGTGTGTATCCATGAGTGGAGGGCTTGGTGGAAAAATAAAGGTGAATCAGGTTATTTATTCACTTGGTAGCATTTCAATGTCAAATGTATAAAAGTAAAAAAAGTGGTTTGAGCCATGTGACCAGAAAAAAACAAAATTCAAAAGTAGGCTAGGTGATACCTTTATTGGTCACTACTAAAACAAAAAATGTAAGCTAAGCTTTTGATAGCAACTTGCTATCTTTATCAAAGCATTGTACCAAAAATGCAATCTTTATAAAGGATTTAGTCTAACCGGCGCTGAGAATATATTTGGTGAGATGGAATACATCAGATGATGGTATCAGGAGACAGGGCGGGTGTTAAGATTGCCATCTCTTGTATGTGAGGACCTCCAGAACACTGCCTCCTAGACATTAAATTAGGGCTGGATTGTACCCATTGTACTTTGCACAAAGACAGTATCTACTCAATGGTTCTTCATGCAGTTAAAGTAGCTGTAGACAGCGGAAGCCACTGACTCTCCTGTTTCAAAAGCAAGGCCTTCAAAGATTGCCAAGACAGATGTTGAAGGACAAAGAGGAGAGTTGCAAATAAATAATTGTTTAAAAAATATTGAGGACAGATTTCCACCCCAAGTGAGACTGTGAGATAAGTTACCAGGTTTATGCATGCACATAGTAATATAGGATAGGAGCTGGGAGGGGGAAATAAATCATCTTCATTATAGCTATGATAATGGCTAATGTAACAAAATCATCTCCTTCCAAGAGATGGCATAGGCACCTGCCATCTGTGCCAGCATCCCAGAGGCTTTGCCGGCACATAATCTGTAATGAGTCAGCAAGGCTTCCCTGCAGGATTGCTGATGAGCTAGTCTTTGTAATGAGCAGAGGCGGGGAGGGACAGAGGCTGTAAGTAACAGCAACCACCAGTCCAAAGACTTACAAAGGACACTGAGGTATATTTGTGTAATTTAAGATTAATGCAGGCAGTGATGCTATTTTCTCTCTATATCCATACATGCATTTCTGTGCATCTTGGAATAAAGCTTGCAAGCAACTCTTTCTTCCTCAGCTGAAATTTTGCCTGGAGGGAGGTTTTGCTTCTTTTGGTCATTTGCTGGAATAAACCATCTTATTGAATGAATAATGTCCTAACTGGGTCTCCTGTTTCAGTAACAAATGCTTCTTCAGCAGTTAAAGGAGAAAAGGAAGCAACAATAGAACTCAGTTTATTAATGAGTAAGGCAGGCATGTCCAAAGTCAGGCCTGGGGGCCAAATGCGGCCCGTTTCCAAATTCTGAACGGCCCACAGCTTCTTCTCTCCACTGGCTCAGTCTGTCACACAGCCCCACCAGCTGGCCCATCCCCATATCCAATGGAGGCGTTAGCTTGCAGTGTTATGGTTTGCCTGCCTCTGCCCAACCCCCTAGTCACTTGCCCAACCTACCCACCCCCGGCTCCGTTGCTGCAGCATCCTCTCCGTCTCCTTGCATGTTGTGTAGAGACCTGTCCAAAATCCAGCCTGAGGGCCAATTGTAGCTGAATGGTCGGCCCACACACATTTTCACCTCAACAAATCTGGCCCTCCTTGCAAAAAGTTTGGACACCCCTGGAGTAAGGCGTTGAGTTTATTTAGCCCACAGACCATTTCTTATGTATAGTGTTAAAGAAATAACATAGAGGAGCTGGAGAATGAATTTATGCAGTTTGCATTTTACGGACATATTTGGCTTGTTTTTCATAACTAGATTTTTAAATATAACAATCTTCTGATACCACATTCCTATATGCATTTCATTCTTTAATTATTCAGATAAGAAAAGAGAGCAAGGGTGCTATATATTTTGGACTTTTCCTCTTCCTTTGTATATTTCAGTTGTTCTCTGTCTTTCCTGTTCATAGCAAACCCCCCCCCCCCCCGGTTCATCCTCCAAGACAACAGCAAAGTGGTTAGGATGCTTGCAGATTACAGTCTCAGCCACTTTGGTAGGCAAGTGGTGTTTGGGGTCTAAAAGCTGCAAATAACTTACACTAATTAAACAAAACACAAAAGCAAGTACAGTACCCATATTTCTTCCTGTATAAGATCCCCTCCCTACTTTCCCGACCCGAAATTACAGTTTTGGAACTGCGTGGTTCTCTCCTTGGCTTACCTCCACATATAAGACAAGCCTCTAAGAATTTTAAGAGAAAATAGTCTTATACATTGAAAAATACTGTAATTGTTTGATGTCCTTAAAAAATAGAGTGATCTTGGCAATTGTCCCATAACGTAGAGCTCCTTCAAACATACATTAAAAGCACCTGTAATCGAGACATCTAATGTTTTGTTGACTAAAATGTATTATCCAAATGAATTTTAACACAAACACACCCCTATGTTAAGATTTGCAATGTTTTAATTGACAAGGAATGTTGGTGCAAATCTGTGTAAAGGTTCTTCCTTTTAAGGTTGTTGTCACCCACCAAGACCCATAATAGCAACTGCAGGTAAAGTTATGCTGGACATGCTTAATTTCATTCTGAAGCTAGAGTCCAAATATTTTTGCCTTATGTTCACTCACTGGACATTAACAGATATGATATTTTAACTTGTTAGAACTGGTTGTACTTTGAGGTGCAAGCAGCCCTTTATATGTTGATTATGCCAACTAAATTGCAGTGATAAACTGCTGGGAGCATTTTAAAAAGAAAAATTATTTTTCAAGAGAAATATATTACATTTTCAGGACATTTGCCACTTCTAAGGGGATCAAGCCTGCCAATTGCTGCCTGCCCTGGCTACGGTACAGCCAACCAGTAACAAACACCAGGGTTCAAATTTAGTTACAGTGGTACCTTGTATAAAGGAATTAATTCATTCCAAATGAAATTATGTTAAGCAGTTTTTCCTTTATACAAATTTCCCATAGGAATGCATTGAAAACAGAGTAATCCCTAATCGCGACCATTTCTATGTTGTACGGATTTGCTCCATAGATGATTCTGTTAAGCAAATTTCCCCTATCTCCAGAATTCTTTATGTTGTACAGATTTTATGTTAAACAAACCGTTTGTTATAAGAGGTTCCACTGCATTTTACATGGCCAAAGCTGTGTTGATTTAAGGAAGCAGCTCCAATTACTCTTAAAGCCTGCGAACGTAGTGAAAATAAATGTTTGGCAATCCAACAAGACAAAACTTCCACCGTAGACTAATATTATTTCCCTGTTCTCGGGCTCATGGTTTCATTTGACTCAAAATAATTTTGGGTGTAACAGGGAATGCATTTTTAAAATGTAAATAAAATAGAGACAGCTGGGAGACAGAAAAACCCACGCTGAGCTGGGAGCATTCAAACTTAAGGGTGTTTATCTCTATCCCTCTGTGTGGAATATGAATACTTGTCATGAATGGTAAAAAAAACAACACAGCCAGAACATTTGAGGAGAATGTTAAAAATTGTAAGTCAAGCTCACGGTGTAATCAAGAAATAAAAATAGCTGAGGTAACTGTGTTTGAAAAACCTATCAGGGTTTCTGTAATGTCTGTGAGAGTAAGGTTCAAGTTTTGAGTTTATCTTCAATTCTTCATTCTTCCCTCTGCCTCATAGATATCCTAAAACCATCATTTCTTTAAACTATGTCCTGAAAGCATCATTTCTGTATTTCTGCAAAGCACCCCCACCTCTGCAGACATGGGCTTCTAAAGTGAATGGCAACAGGATGTGTCCAAACCACAAAAAGTGTATAGCAAATGTCAAACCGCATGCTAGGACATCTCAGATCTTAAAATATCTTGGTTTGCACCTTTGTATTCAGCTTTTGAAACTCACTACTAAGATAGAATGACCTTTAATCTTGCTAATGCAGATGGGAAAGTATCACTGATCTTTAAGTTTGGTTGTGTTACGGAAAATGAACATATATGTAGAAGTCACATGCTTTCCACTGCGGCAAAATGTAACCAATCCTGAGTTTGTTCTTTATCTGTTTCTGTATGCTGAAGAGTATTTAAGACTGGACAT
>JAHTLZ010000225.1:1589527-1622044 GCA_023846285.1 Phrynocephalus versicolor | reverse complement strand
AAAGACAGGAGTGCTGAGTGCCTTTCAGTTTTTATTGATGAAAGATGCTGAAAAGCAAAAATGATTTAAAGCACACATTGAGAGTTGTTTTTGTGCTTCTCAGTTGGAATATTCGGGATATCAGTTCAAGTTAGTAATTTTATTCATAGCAGAATTTACACACTCATTCATATTCTAGGAGTAAAGTGTGCATTTTAAAGGGTCTTTTTGGATATTTTTGAGGGAGGTCAAACAATTTGGTTGGGAAACTTTAAAAAATGGAATATGTTTTCTCATTCTGTGTCCTAACGTTTTCAAAGTGAAAATGAAATGAAAGAACCAAAAACTAAGGCTGTAATCAAATACTGTACTCATTAGTACGTATCAATATCCACTCCGAATACTTAGTTAGGAATACGCCAACTGAACTCAGTGAGTACATTTTCTGAGCTGATGTGATTAAGCTTGTACTGTAAGTGGAATTAAGTATATGTTTATGAACTATATACTGTATATACTCGAATATAAGCCTAGTTTTTCAGCCCTAATTTTGGGCTGAAAAAAGGGGCCCTCGACTTATATGTGGGTAAATACATTTGACCACTGAGGCAAGTGCTTGGGTCGGTGGCTAAAAGTCATTTTAAACATTGTGTGCCGCTTCTCTTGACCCTCCTCTGCATCACAGGGGAGTGGCGTGCGATGTTTAAAATGACTTTTAGCCACTGACCCAAGCACTTGCATCAGTAGCTAAAAGTCATTTTAAACATCAAGCACAACTCCCCCAGCTCACAATGGAGGAGCTGTCAGGCCCTCCTGCATTTCCCACACTAGACTTATACTCGAGTCAATACATTTCCCCAGTTTTGGGGGGTTAAATTAGGGGCCTCGACTTATACTCGTGTTGACTTATACTCGAGTATATATGGGTAATAATAATGTGGCATTTAGTCAATTCTGACTTATGGTGAGGGGGTTCCAAGTAGAGAATACCCAGAAGTAGTTTGCAATTATCTTCTTCAGGGGGCATCCTGAGATGCAGCTTGCCAGAGCCCAGGCAGACTGGCTTACTGACAGGAGGCATAGTATGGAATTGATCTCCCGTTTTCTGGCTCCGCAGCTAGAAGCCTAAACTGCATAACAGGAAGTGGGAAAACCATCTACTTACAGATTGCAAGCTAGAATGTGTTTGAATTTTAAATATATGACTTGGAGACTAAATCATTTTCTAAGTTGCCAAAAGATGGTTGTACAATGGTCTAACCGTATTAGTCATAGGAATTTCAGGGCATGTGGAGTAATAAGTCTGTTATTCATCAACAGTATTGTTAAAGCTGAGCCATTAAGCAAAACCTAACTGTGTTGTAGCACATGTATTGCTAAATAGGAAACCACTGTGAAATGATTTCAGTCTCGAAGAAGTTTAGATTGGTGTGGCAGTACTGCAGACCAATTTAGAAGTCATTAGAAGCCGATGCTTTTAAATGGACATATCCCCCCCTAAAGTAAGATATTCAATAACTCCTCTGTGTTGCATTAGTCTGCCTCTGCTGCTCTAAGCATGACAGTGGAGTTGTTCTGTACAGTTAATGTGATATGCTATGGTACAGACTTGTTTAAAAATTAATGTTACAGAATAACATTAAAATGTAGGAAAATTTAAAGTAACTGCAAAATAGTAGTACCAGATTTGACAGCATTCTTGCTTGCTACCCTGTTAAAACCAAGTGCAAAGCACATGCATTTCAAATCATTAAATGGGCAAGTTCAAAGAGGAAATCTGGGTCATTGGCCTATAAGCAGATGCATTACTAACCCTAAAGGAAAGCTTTAAATATTTAATAAGAAAGAATAATATCTAAAAAAGAAAGAAGTGGGACAATGTGACATATTGTTTGTAAATGTGAAAATAGTTGCTGTATATTTAATGTGTGATGAGTTTTCTATCAGGCTCTGACAAAATCACCAGCAGCCACTCTTTGGGCTTGATCTGTTGGTCTCTTTAACTAAGTTGAGTGCCCTTGGGATGCCGTGCTGTACCCTGTAATGCAGTTTCTAGCTTTTTACTGCAGCCTAAATTCCCTTTGGACATGAGAATTAATGCAGCCTCTCTTTAGTCTCCTTCTTTCTGATTTGCCTCTGAGGCATGGTAAGCCCCTAGACAGAGTATGTTTTTGTTCTGATGCCTCTGTATATAGCCTTGCTAATACAACAGCATGGCTACTGTATATTTTACAATTATTTTAAGATTGACAAGAGTCCATCATATGCAGCAACATAGCTCAAATCTATCTGAAAGAGCTGTTGAAATCCCTGTCCTGGATAATAATGAGAAACTTTGTATGACACTGGAGCACCATAATTTGTCTGAAGAAGTGGTTTATGATCCACCAAATATCACAGTGGATTAAGTTAAAGGTACCACAATGATTTAGTTTTTCCTTTTTTCTTTCTCCCCTTTCTCGTTCTCCACGTTTGAAGTATGTGAGGGGATACAGTATACTGTGGACAGACTTGCATGTAAAGCAGTGAATGACACCAAAAGCCTTTAAAAAAATCTGCCTAGTACCAGATGGCTTTTTCACTGTTTTGTTGATGTGCATGTAAAATATTTGGATTAATAATAACATTCTTAGTGGTTGTTTTTATTTATTTTTGGATGAACAATTAGACAGCAAGCTTGCCTGAGCAGCACAATTCATTAAATAGGGCCTTTTAAAAGCAATTAGTTCCCTTTAATGACTCTCGGATGTCATCTTCCTTGTCTCTTTTAGAAAATAATCTCTTCTCACTAAAGATAACGTGGTATTCTTTTTCATATTAAACTCAAAAAATTAGGTAGGTAAAAATGGATCCCATTGCATTGATTACTGCTATGACTTGGGAGTTTTCCAGATCAAATCTGCCACAACCTTGAATTTCTAGGGGTGGGGGGAAGTGTAGTCCCTTAATATGTTGAACAACAATTCCTATCAGGCCTAGTCAGTTAATGGGAGAAATTCTTGGTATTGCTGTCTAGTAATGAGGTTTTTTTGTATGTACATCATCCAGAATAGCTTTTTTTACTAGATAAGCAGGATAAGAGTCAAACAAACAAATAAATTGTCGAAGGCTCCATTTTGCCACCCTCTGCTTAAGGCAAGAAACTATTCTTTCAGCCTCTGTTCCATTTGGTGGTGCTAATATTGGCCTACTTCCCAGGAGTGTTTTAAGAATAACTGGAAGGGTTGTATGTATCAAATATTCTAATTTTTTACTTGGAGTTTTCCAGAGACCCTTGGGCAAAATAAGCAATAGCTTCCATATGGTGTTTATCATACAGTCTTTCTGATATGCTCAATTCAGTGTTTTAAAAGGCTCAATAGGACCCCCCCTATATAGGATTGGTTCCCCCCACCGCAGATACCAAAATCCACAGATAGTAGCAGACACCCTGTCAACACCACAAAAAAAATCGATTTTAAAGTACAGAAAATACATCTCCCCCAACCTGGTTCTATCAAGTGATTTACTGTCAGTAACATAGTAAAATCGGAAGCAGAATTAATTTGTCCTTCCACGCTTTATGTCCTGGTGCTTGCTTGGCAGTTTTATGGATTTGGGTGCTGTCAGGCATCTTTTGTTGAAAACTTGCTTTGGATGGCATCTTTTCTCATCAGTCACCTACTTGAATGCTGCTGGAAATGTTGCCGAAGCCCCAGCGCTGGCAAATGTGGCTTCCCCTGTTTTTTGTGTTTTGTTTTGGCCATACCTGTTTTGGAATCTGTGCAGCCAGACCCTGCTTGCAACCAATTCCTTGGTGTCACTTGTTTCAGGGTATCCCTTCCTAAAGTCTTTGTACAGGTTCATTGCTTTCTGGGGCAACACGTTCCCGTGCATTGGCACACACTTCCTGTTTATGTCCTCCACCTACAAATTCAATGCTTTCTCCGTCTTCACTACGCACTTGTCACCCATGGTGGCTGTAACTTTTGCAGTCTGGGGTGAAACAGCTAGAGTCCCACAGATTTTTCTCTGTTCAAAATGTTGTGGATAGATGACTCATTCTTGCCACTGATTCTTGCATTCTCAGCATAGGTTTTTTTTCCACCTTCATGAGTAAGTCAAGGATCCTCAGTTTCTAACTTAAAGGAAGCTCTTTCTTTGACTTCTTCCCCACATCCTTCTTCACCTAACTCCTCTCCTGTTGTAGAGCCATTTTGCAACCACAGTACAGATTCACCACTGAAAGCCTTCTCTTCTCTACTTTTCTGTATTGCCCAAACAGGAAAGGGCAGGATGGAGCTTACAACATGGTTTCTGCATCAGCAATTAAAGTCCCCCAAGGCAATGATCTTGGCTCATTTCAGAAGCTAAGCAGGGTCGGCCCTGGTTAATACTTGGATGGGAGACCACCAGGGAATACCAGGTGCTGTAGGCGCCTGGGGTAGGAACTGGCAAGCCACTCCAGTATTCCTGCCAAGAAAACTCCATGGACATGGAGTCACGAAGAGTCGGTCATGACTGTAATGACACAAAACACACACACACACACACACACACACACACACACACACACACACACACACACACACACACACACACAAGACAATGGCTCACTTTAAACACAGTAATGTAAGGATTTTCATATTTTTCACCATTTTGCATTACATTTGACTCTTTTATTGTTCACTGTTGACGGTCACCAGCCACAGATACCTGAATCAGCAAATAATGTATCTGCAGATACAGGGTTTCTACTGTAATTATAACAGTTAGTGTATTTGTATACTGTACATGCTGTTTGAAGTGACTAAAGCACTTGTCTGAGAGCTAGTACAGTGTTTGCATCCCAAAATATTAGCAAACTTTGTCTAACCAAGAGCCTGTACATTTTCTAAAGTTGCTGATATTTTCACTAGTAAATTTTCCATCCCTTTACCAATTTTCTGTGTTATTTGAAGACGGGAGAGGTGCTTATACTCCACCCTCAGCAAGCCTAGCTGCATACAGACCAGCAGCATGCTCTGCGAGTGCCGCCTTACACTGCAGCACAACATTTGTCAGTAAAATTTGGAATAGATTTTTCTGATTCTCTACAGTATTTCTGTAGAGCTTCTTCTTTTTTCTGTGTAGATCTGAGAGGGATTGCATGTGTTAACGCAATGTGTGAAACCCTTTCTTACTCACCTGTATGCAAAGTCACTGTCTCTGTAGTGCTTTTCTTATATTGTTCTGTCCTCCTCTTGACAGTTTACAGCAGTGAGACTAATATGAGTTCATTATTTATTTATGTTTGCATTTCTGCACCACCTGTCACCTGAGAACATATTCCTTCCAGACACATTCTTGTGAACAAATTGTTCTATTGCCTTTTTTGACAGCCAGAAAGAGGTTGCTTTGTAAATTAACTGGATGTCTGTGTGTGTGTGGGGGGGGGGAGAGGGACCAACTGCAGTCCTTCCTTTTATGTTTCCTATATATTTCCCCCTCTCTTGAGTGCCCTTTTGCGGTTTGCTTTTTCTCTTATTTGCAATTTCCATACCAGAAGAGGTAAGAATGAGAGGTGCTTCTTTCTTGTCCTTTGGAGATTAACTGAGATAAGAATCAAAGAAAAAGCAAAGAGAGGTGCTGATGGGGAGATAATATGATGAAAGAATTAAAATCCAGATTGGGTTTCTTTGGTTGAAATAGGTAGTCTATGTTTCCTAGCCTTTTAAAATTTCTTTTATTGCTGATGTTTTGGTTCAGCAGTAAAGTGGGAGCGAATGCTTAATTTTCAGAAAGAGACCTAAAGGAGACAGCGCAGATGGTATTGTTCCTGATAAGCCTGTTAGCTTTTCTTCTTGGTTTTGTAGATGAAACACCTTCCACTTGGGGGAGATAGGCCACATGTTTTCAGATTCCAGAGACCCTTTTACTGTATTCTTGGTGGCTTGTGGGCATAACTTTGAATACCAAGCCCAGACTTAATTTATAAACTCAATCTTTACAAAAAATGTATACAGTATATGTTTTAGCGTGCCTGTTTTGTTGTATTCTTCTTCCAATGTCGTTGGCAAAATTTCAGCTTGACATTTAAACAAAAACCATCTTGGTTCCATAAACTCATTTATTTATAATCATATAAACTTTTTAAAAATTTCCCTTCAAAAACAATGGGGTTGGGGCACTGGACCCGGTGTAGTTCAGAATTCCATGTATAACTCTTATGCCCCCCAAAACATAACTATAAACATAAATATTTGATTAATTCACAGAGCTCATGCATGCTTGCTCACTGATATATACACACAGAGAATGGTTCTCTCTATCAAGATTCTCTTCCTTGGAGTTAACAGTTCTTTCCATACAGTATCGTGTTATGAGCCTTAAAGATCCATATAATCCCCCGATCTGGAGTCTGAATTAGAGGTGGTGTGTGTGTGTGTGTGTGTGTGTTGGAGGAAGGTATGTGTGCATGCATACATACATACATACATGTATTTTTTTAAAAATGACATATAGCCAGAACTATGCTGCTTGGACAAGGGTGTAAAAGTGTGGAATGGACTTCCAACCTGCTTGTTTTTTCTGTCCCTTCTTAACCTAATCTTAGCATGAAGATTGTGATTTCTTTAGAGCAGGGCTGTCCAACTTTGAACAGCCTGCAGTGTACCTGACAGTCCCCAACATCCCCTGTGGTTGACTCTCACGGCAGCAGCACAGGGAGCTCGAGGACCCCCCAGGAGCGCCAAGGGGGTGCTGGGTGGTTGCTGCCGCTGCCACTGCCGCGACCCTGGGCACACCAGGCTTGGGGGTGGGTGGGCAGGAGCCCCCTGGAGAGGGCGTGGAGGGGGGGCCTAGAGACAAAATTAAATTTGTGTATCCTACCCCCCTCTTACGCACATGCGCACATGCGCGCGTGCACACACACACACACCTCCCTTGCTCGGGCGCACACTCACCGCTCTCTGTTCCCTCTCGCAAACAGAGCTGAGCAGATGTGAGACCAGGAGGAAGTCAGCACTCTGGGGATGCCATGCCTCCTTCCTGGTTCGGCTGCCCTGCAGCTGTGGCAGTGGTGACGGTGGACGGGTGTGAGCGGAGCCCTGTTCCCAGGCTGCCAACCCCAGTCCGGTGCCCCTTCCCAGCCAGGCCCCTTTGGAGCTTCCTCATGCCCCTCCCTCTGTAGGCTCACGAGATCCCAGGCAGACCGCATGGAGGCTGAGCGGGGCACTGGCACCCTAAGACCCTGCACCTGATGGAGCTGAGTGGTGGCAGTCCCCTTCCTCCTCCACTGCCTCTCCCCTCCCAGTGGTGATCACCCCCGCTGCCTGCCACCCTTCCCAGCAGCTCTGTCTCTGTCCCCCTCAACCCGCCGCCACAGGTGACGTGGGCGACCTCCAACGGCGCTGTGGGTGATTGGTCGCCTGCGGGTGCCGCGTTGGGCAGGCCTGCTTTAGAGGATAATTTCCTAGTGCATTTCAGCCAGAAAGTTGGTTTAATTTTGATTTATTAAGCAGCATCTCAGTTAATATGAAATTCAGTTATGATGTTAGCTCTAATGTAAGGAATAGTTGTGGATTAAGCATGTCAAGACTGCTAAAACATTGACGGGATTGGGAAGTTTTATTTGCATCTAGAGAAGATAACTTCACCTTCTGTAGATATCACTTATTTTTACCGTAAATATTTGAGTAAGTTATTTTTTTCTTTAAAACGGATTTTTCTATAGTGTATATAGGATCTAATAGTCACTAAAATGTGACTGACATATTGGATTGGATTAGGGACTCTGCTTCCCATGTTATGGACTTCTCAAGAAGTTTGTGGATTCTGCAAAAAGAGAGGTACACAGATATTTACTGTATTCTGAGGATAAAGAGGATGACCAGCTTTGTGCCAATAACATACTTTATTACGTAAAGTTAGAGTTTATTATTAAGCAGACACAAGTTTCATATATTTCTGTATGATGTTCTGCTGTTAAATGGAATAAATTATGAGAAAAATGGTATATTGCAAACCTGTCCTTTACATCCATGTCATCATTAGTGTTCTTTATTTTGCTAGCTTTTTTTCTTTGATCCGTCTTAAGGAGCAATAAATAAGTTACTGTGTAGATTTAAACATGTCTTCAGATATCCTTCTGTAGACTTGTAAAAAAAGGTTGTTTTACAACTGAGGTACCTTGTTCAATGGCAGTGACCTAAAAATGTCTATTTCCTGCATTGAACATGAAAAAATATCTTGTCCAGACTGCTTTTGATACTGATCTCTCATGAATATGTCTGGAGGGTTTGTTATGTGTGGAATAATTCTGTGGAAGTTAAATATTAATTGGAGCTTTACAATCCACATGCTCTCAATACATATACATAGCCCACTAAGATTATAGTACTGAGATACAGATATGCAGGATGTATAAACTTATTTTATTTTAGAGGTATTCCTTTTTAAATTGAATATTTCAATTTGTCAAATATTTATGTCCTCCTCCATTAAAAATAGCTGCATTCAGAAACAGATTACATGTCATCATATGCTGATGTATGCCCCATTGATATGTACTGGTACATCTTTCGATGAGAATATATGGTATCTGGAATTGGATGTGGATTTTACAGACTTGAGTCATTTGGTGGAATATTGTAGCTAACATTAAAAGTTAGTTCAATTTTATATGCTGTTGCTGTGGATGTTATAAGAACTGATTTAGAGATTATTGTATGCTGAGCTGTAAAGCCAAACAAAAGGAAAGATAGTTGTTGTGAGTTTTTGGGCTGTTCGGCCGTGTTGTGAAAGTTCTTCTTCCTGACGTTTCTCCAGACTCTGTGGCTGGCATCTCCAGAGGGCAAGGAACGCAGAGAGAACTCCTAGTTTCCTGAGCTCCTTGCCCTCTGAAGATGCCAGCCACAGGGTCTGGCGAAACATCGGGAAAAAGAACTTCCAGAACATGGCCAAACAGCCCAAAAAACTCACAACTATCAGATCCCGGCCCTGAAAGCCTTCAAGAATACTGTACAAAAGGAAAGATCTTGGCTGAATTTGAGACCTAGTGATAACTCACTGAATAGACTCGCTACTGTAATGAGTTTACAATCTGGACAAGACAGTTTAAACACAACTCAAAACACAGCGAATGAGGAGGTAATGGGAAGCTTAGAAGGATTTAATTGAATTTACAACAGCTTAAGGGACAGCATGAATAAATTTTTTGCAAGAACTGAGAGACAGTTAAAGGGAACAACCCATTGTAAGGATGTCTTTCTCCCTCTGTTTAAAAGGAACCTCTCACAGCAAGTTCCTATGTTACTTTTTCTGCAAAAGAATAAGTAAGGAATTAAAAAACATTGCTGTCTGATGTAAACTATGTTGTGTTGCTAATGTATGCTGGAGCAGGCATCCACTTTAAAGTACAAGTTACTTTTGCTTGCTGAGATTTTTCAAAGTTCTTGCCAATTCTGTGTTTTCCTACTATTGTTGGCTTGCCTGTCCACAAATATCTGATTAAACAAGCTTTTTTGTGGTTTGTTTTGTGTGTGTGGAGGACTAGTTGGTTATGAAAAGGTGAAATGACCTTCTATGTTGTCACAGTGAAATTGCAGAACACTTACATTTTTACGAGTTACCCACTTATTGAAGATCATTTAATTGCTGCAGGTATTCTCTTGTGAGGCAGAAAATGTCATGATTTGATTTCAGTGAATAAGCCTTACTCTTGTCTGGCCTGTATTGTTTCAGGAAATTATGGTTTTCTTTTATATACTACAGAGAGGGTAGCCATGTTAGTCTTTTCAAGAATTGCAGGCAAAGAAAAACCAAAACAAAAAACACAAAATGTGTGGTACCTTAAAGACTAATTTTCATATTTTAATGTAACATTTCGTGGATACGTCCACTTCTTCAGACATATAGCAGCAGAATGAGGTGTATAATATAATATGTGATGAGATATACCAGATATTCATTAGTGGATATGGGGAGTATGATGCATTTTCTTAGAGATTGTCCTGTTTGTCCAATGTAGAGTGTAGATGGGCATTGTTGGCAAAAGATGATATAGATCACATTGGTTGAGGAGCAGGTGAAGTTGCTCTTGATATTGTATGTGACATTGTTAGATCCTGTGATTGTGTTGTCAGAGTAGATATGTGGGCAGAGTTGGCATTGGGGTTTGTGGCAATGTTTAGTTCCATTGTCCATGTTGCTGTTTTCTAATCTTGTGTGCATTAGTATTCATTTGAAGTTGGGAGGTTCTCTGTAGGCAATTATGGGTCTCCCATGAAGAGCTTTGGAGAGTGATGTGTTCTTGTCAAGGATGGGCTGGAGATCATTTAAGATGCGTGTGAGTGGTCTCACTTGTGAACTGTAAGTGACAACCAGTGGTGTTCTGTCATTTGACCCTTTGGATCTGTCCTGTAGCAGGTTATCTTTGGGTATGCACATTGCTTTGTTGATTTGTTCCTTAACCATGTGAGGTGGATACTGTAGTCTGAGGAAAGCATTTTGTAGATCCTTGATTTTGGAGTCTCTATCCTGTGCGTCAGAGCAGATGCGGTTGTATCTAAGAGCTTGGCTATATACTATTGATTTTGTTGTGTGTTCAGGATGGAAGCTTGAAGAATGCGGATAGGTATACTGGTCGGTTGGTTTTCAGTACACTGTGGTACTGAGATGCCCATGCTGTAGCTTCACAGTGGTGTCCAGAAAGTACACCTGTTGTGTGGATCCTTCCAGAGTGGGGTTGATGTTTCTGTGAAAACCATTGAAGTCCTGATTTAGTCTTTTTAACTGATTATTGTGTGTCCTGATGGCGATTTTAGTGCAGTGTTTTAATATATTGTATTTATTGTATTTAAATGTTTTGTTGTTTTAATTTATTGCAATTTGATGTTTTATTGTCTGAATTGTTTACTTTCGATTGTTAGCCGCCCAGAGACCTTTGGGTAGTGGGCGGCATACAAGCTAAATAAATAAATAAATAAATAAATAAAAAGTCCTGGTGGAATTTTTTTTAGGGATTCCTCTCCATGGGTCCAGATAAGAAAAATGTCACCAATGTATCTCAAATAGAGAAGTGGTTTCTGGGTGTAGTGGTTAAGAAAGCGCTGTTCCAGGTCAGCCATGAATATGTTTGTGTATTGTGAGGCCATGTGAGTGCCCATTGCGGTTCCATTGATCATGAGGTAGTTTTTATTGTCAAAAAAGAAATACTTGTGGGCGAGCACAGAGTCACAGAGGGTGGTGATTATCTTCGATTTTTCCTTGTTTTGGACGGTGTTTGTGATACCTTGTAGTCCATCTATTTGTGGTATGTTGGTATACAGAGCCTCTACATCCATTGTAGCTAGGATGGTATTATCAGGAAGGTTCTGTGTGGACTGAAGTTTCCCTAGGAAGTTTGTGATGTCCCTTACATAACTGGGTGCATTGGTAGCATAGGGTTTGAGAACGTTGTCCAAATATCCTGATGCTCCAACTGTGATGGTATTGATGCTTGATACAGTCAGTCGATCAGGGTTATCTTGTTTATGTATTTTTGGTAGGAGATAGAAGGTTGCTGGTTGAGGTTCTTGTGGTATATACTGCAAGATTTGTTTACGTACGTTTCCAGGGAGGTCTTTCATGAGGTTCTGTAATTCCATTTCGTATTTGGTGGTTGGATCTGTGGTTAGGGGCTGGTAGAAATTGGTGTTAGATACTTGTCTTTGGGTTTCCTGTGTGTAGTTTGATTTGTCCATGGTGACCACAGCACCACCCTTGTCAGCTTCTTTGATCACTATCTTAGGATTGCTCCTGAGGCTGTGTATAGCATCCTCTTCTGTTTTTCTGAGGTTATATGTTAAGTGTGGTTCCTTGTTGATTATCTCAGTCCTGGCCCGATGGAGGAAGCATTCGATGTAGAGGTCAAATTCTTTGTTGCAGCCTTCTGGGGGAGTCCAAGTGGAATTCTTTTTGTGGTATTGTGGTGCAGGTGGCGTTGTAGTATCCTCATGTTGTTAGGATATTTCCACATCCTGTTGTGTGTACTGTATTGGGGTACAGCTGCAGTGTTTTCATTCTGGTTTTTGTCATTGTTGTGGAAAAATTCTTTGAGTCGTAGTCTGTGGAAATAGACTTCTAAATCTCCACAGAGTTGTATCTTCTGTGTGGGTCTGGTGGGACAGAAAGACAGACCATGAATGAGGACTTATTCTTCTACTGAAAAGTAATAAATTGAACATCAAGGTATAGCAAGTCAAGACATTGGAATCTTAGTAATATCTTCAGGTGAAATGATAAGTGAATCCTTTTAACAAATTGCAACTCTGAAAATTATCTACTGCTTATTTTCCAGCATTTCCTAGGTAAGATACACTCAATACTAAAGTTAATTAACAAGAGCTTACAAAAAAAGCTATATATTAGTATACAAGAGTATTTTGGATTTATTTTATTTTGACCTCTGTGACTACTGTGCACTTGGGAAGATTAGTAGATGGCAAGAATCGCCCAGTTCTTGTTATGTGCTATCAGCAAAAAGGTTTGTTGTCAGGATGTTGTCATCTATTATTTTATTGTGTATACAGTATTTGTTTCCTGCCTTTCTATCAAGTGGTTCCTTTGTTCAGATTAAAAATAGACAAGATAAAAATCAATAAAGATCAACACAACAAATCAAGCAGGAACAGAGTGTGATCAGATGGGAATTTGTCTCATGGTGTGGAGATAAACCAGCCTGTGTCTGATCCATGCCTACTTTTGCCAGTAGAATAGTTTTACTTCAGGTCCTGGTTTGGTTCCAGCATGTGTGATCATTGGGACTGAACCAGATCAGATGGCTTACACTATAATCTTCCGGAAATTACAGGAAACTTGCTTGCTCCCACTTCCCTGTGGAGGGTATTAGGGAGGAAGCAAAGATTGTCCTTGCAAGGCACCACTGGTGCACTATGCCATTTACAAAAAACTTTTGACGTTGAAATCTTCTTCCCATGCCTCCACAGAGGAGGGGACAACTAGGGGGATTTTTCTTGTTAGTTTAAAGAGAGAAATGGCCAAATATATTTGAGTTTTGTGCCCTGTACTGTAACCATCTGATCATTGCATGCGTACGGAAGGATTCTCCCAAATGACATGTTGCACCTCATAGTGACCTTGTCTGCATGATCTTCTCCTATCTAGGCCCAGATAATTGGTCTGCCTAGTTGCACCCAAAGTGATATTCAAGATAAATTACAATGCAGGACTAAATAAACTTAAGAGGATAAAAGCTTATCTTGACATAAGGGTGGTTGACAGGCAAGTAGAAACAAGTTCCATGACATTGTGGTCTTTGGTACAGTTTAATACAGGATTGAAAGCTATTCATTTTATTTAATTTTAAAAACATCTCTTGTTTAAAGCAAAACTCACAGCAGTAAAACAATGACAACACAATGAACATGTAGTAACTGAGAATGTTAGCAGTCAGGGCCATGATCAGGAAGCTGCTTGAGGACATAATTATTAATTGGATTATGGAAATGCCCTACCCGGCAAACCCACCTTATAAAAGTAGGGGCCATTCCATATGGTACAGTAGTGAGCATCCTAATGAAGAAAGGAAAGACCTAGTTGTGTGTTGTATGTTAACTGTGGGTGATGTGTATATGATTACTATAATATGTCCTCAGATTCTTGTAAATCCAGTGAAAAAAAGAAAATAAAGTTAATAAGAGCTGGGTTGTCTGTTACAGCAAGAAGGCATGCAGAGTTAACTTTTTTGCTGTACCTTTTGAAAATTCAATTTTATTTTTTGCCAAGTGGTTTCTTCTTACTTTCTGACTCATAAGTGATGGATCCTGTACCTTTTTTGTAGATTCATTTTGGGTAATGCAAAACCAGGAATTGTGAGGATACTTTTTATTTTGCTGGTGAAGATGACCAGTTATCTCGATGCTTTATTTATTTATTTATTTATTTATTAGGCTTATATACCGCCCATCTTCCCGAAGGAACTCCGGGCGGTTTACAACATAAAAATACTAATAACAACTGTTAAATAAAAACACTTAGACAATTTAAAACAGTTTAACACATATTACCAAACTAAGCAATAAAGAATGGCTTTACAGATGGCGGGAAGAGAAAACAACAACAACAACAACAGCACTTCAGTCACCAATTGCCTTCCGGAAGGCAGGCAGGGACTCTGCTAGGCGCACTTCTGCTGGAAGATAGTTCCACAGGGTGGGGCCAGCCACAGAGAAGGCTCGGGCTCGGGTGGATGTTCTCCGAGCCTCCCTGGGCGTGGCCACACGCAGCATGTGCGCCCGCAACAACCTAGTCGGATCTGTTTTGGTTTTGTGAGCTTTGTAGTAAGCACACTGAAATTTAAGACTAGCTGCTTGGAGGGGTCTGACCAACATTTGTCTTTGTTTCTTGCATCAAATTGAAGGCGACCGACAGAAGATTATTGTATGTTGTGTAGAAAGGGAATGGTCCTGGCTGTTTTGAAGCAGACAGTTTGAAACCAATTCTCATGACAACTTTGAGTGATGCTGACCAAACATATTGCATTGCAGAGTTGGAAGCTACATACAAGCTTATACATAGAGTGGTGGACGGAAGATCTAGACTCTTATATTTGGCTATAAAAGAAAAAGTAGCATTTAACAAGCGAGAGGCCATCTGAACACATACTGAATATTTACACATTCTCTTGGTTGTTTGATAGAGTGGTTTGTGAGGTCTATGAAAGTTGTTATCTCGAAGTTCTCTTCTTCTTTTTCCCTATTTTTTTGTCTTGTTTTTGGTCTCTTCTGTATCTGATGTTAGGTTTTTTTGTAAGTCTGTGTGGTCAAATTATATTCTCAAGTTGATCCTCTCTGCTGCAATACAAAAGGATGGGAAAGTTCAGAATGCATGGATAGATTAAAAATAATGCTTGGCATCCCTTTGCTATATCAGAATGACAAATGAAAGCTTCAAGTAATGAAAAACAGAGCCCCGTTGAAACTAAAGAGTCTAAAAACCTATCTGTTGCAATTATTCCCTTTGTCGACCAAATGTTTCAGAGACTGATAGAAGTTGAGTGCTCCTTGTTTCTGACTAATCAAACCTGTTTCAACCTGGCTTGAGGCTGGCTCCTTGTACATAAGAGGGCTGTTTGCCCAACATGGGATAGAATAAGAGGGAATTGGGTGATCTTGGTTATCCTTGACCCCTTAACAGCCTTTGATGCCAACAAACATTGTTTTTTTCACTGTACTTGCACTCTTGGTGCTGCATTTGGAGGACCTGTTTCAAAAAGTCATATTGAATAATGGGATCAAAAAAAATTCCAGCTTGACCAGTCTGCTTCAGTATGTACTGTATTTATCTCCATTTGAAGGACAAAGGGCACTCTTTCAAATATGAGGTTGTACACATATTAGACAAAGAAGAGAGGTGGTTTGAAAGAGGAGTAAGGGAGGCCATTCATGTGAGCATTGAAAACCCCTCCCTCAACAGAGGTGGTGGGCTCCGGCATAGTCTGTCTGCTACTTATGAAGCTGTGCTTTCCAAAGTACCGAGACAAATCAAAAAGCCTTCACCATCAAGGCCATAGCTAACAGCCCATTCTTGATAGGTTTCAGCACCTTAGGCCATTGTTCCCCTTAAGGCTAAGGATACTATTGTCTCCCTAATGAGCCTATTTAGGCCATTGTTCATCTCATGAGCCTAATTCAGGCCAGGGTGACAAGAGGTCAAAGCTGCCTATAAGATGGAGGATTTGCACTAGCTGTATTCAGACCGATGAAGCTGTTTGGATGAACAGCGAAACGTTTCTGTCTCTCAAAAAAGAAGTCCAGTAGCCATGACTCAACTCCCAGATACTGTATTTGTTGTTAGTGTGGGAGGTCATTTCTGCACTCAAACAGGCTTTACAGGTTACTGAAGGTGTAACCTGCTTTTGTTACAAGTAAACAATCTATGTGTGCATTCCTACACCAGTTGCACAAACAACAAATCCCATTGAGCACAGTGAGAACGGCTCTTCAGAGTCTGGATGAAGAATTTAGTTTTAGAACTGTCTGAGGAAGTAGACTTTTAAGTCAATACATTTTAAACTGAAATAAAATTGTTAGTCTTAAGTGCTACAGAATGTTGGTCCTTTCTCTACCCTGCCTTTTTAATGTATTCTTATTCTTATTTTGGACAGCCTGCTTAGAATAGACTAACTCAAACTACAGGAAAAGAAATTCCATTTGAACGTTTGGAAGAACTTCATGACAGTTAAGAGTTGTTTGGCAGTGGAATATGCTGCCTCGGAGGGTGGTGGAATCTCGTTCTTTGGAGGTTTTTAAGCAGAGGCTGCATGGCCACCTGTCGGGAGAACTGTGATGAGGTTCCTGCATGGCAGGGGGTTGGACTGGATGGCCCTTGAGGTCTCTTCCAATTCTATGGTTTTATGATTCTATGATTCTTTGGAATTTGAGTAGCTGGCTTGCCATAATTTGGTTCACTTTGGACCCATCTTTCCTTAGTTTTTCTCATGGTGGATTTGATTGACATAAAATGATTTTTTCCATTTTTCAGTAGTCCTGGTTTTTCTTCCTCTTAGCCCTTTAGAAGTTCTTTTGTTTTCTGAGATATCTTGTTCTCTTTTGGTAACATGCATATGCACATATACTAAACAAGATCAAGAAATTGACTATTAACATTTTAGGGGAATGCATGTATAAGTAAGGTTATAGGTGGCTCATTAAGTATCAAATTTCTCAGTTTTTAGAAAATTAATAAAAATCAAATTATGTAAATGCAAGTCTATTCTGACAGTTTTTATTTTATTTTATTTATTTATTGTGCATTGTTATATTGAACTACAGTATTTGATTATAATGATGATTTGATGTGTTGTGAACCAGCCAGAGAGTGTTCACACTAATGGGATGGTATTAAATTAAAATAATAACTAAAATGTTGGAAGGGTTCATTATTTAGAAATAAGTAATCAATGAAAAGCATATATATTTTAATTATTTTGGTGTGCATGTATATAATATATATTAATAATGACAGCAGAATTCTTAATAGAATTGTCAGTGAAAGCTTATTAGTTATAGTAACTAATAATCTTAGAATCTTGACATCTCTTTTCTTTGCGATTGGAATCTGTTGACTATTTCCAGTGTGGACCATTGTTTTGTCTTCCATATTTGTTAGTGTATTCTTATTATGATTGTGATTCAGTCTCTGTAGCTTAAAAAGGCTCCATTAATATCCTATCTACTTGTGATTATTTTTTCTTCCAAATGTTTTGAAAGCAGCTTTTGCCTCAGTTTTTAAAATTATAGATTGTTCATCAAGAATCCTCTTTGAATCAATATTAATTCTTGCATCTCTTCTGTGCAGTTTCTTCAGTACAGTATATTGCTTACATCATATTTTTATTTAAGCTTGGTTACAAATTCTCCCATAGATCTTTCAGCAGGCCTAAGCTTCATCTTTAATTTTTTAGATTTTATGGGATTTTTGTCCATTCCTATCAGTTGCATGCTTGTTATAGAAGTGCTAGAAGTACATGACTCACTACTTGATATGCCTTTCATCTTTTTTCTTAATAGAAAATTTGAATGTCCTGATGAATCAGTATCCTCTCTTAATTAAAAAGAAGTTTAAGCAGAATTGATTTTCTTGTGAGTAGAGTTGTAGTGCAAGGGTAATAATTTTCGTTGATGTTTACTAGTGTAAGCGTACCACTGTTGAAACCTATGATTAATGTTGTCTTCCCGCGGATACATACAGCTTATGTTCCACACCCAGTGTTCTCAATTTTTTATTTTTATTTGTTTTATATAGAATATTTTTCGCCCACTTGTCTTCTTCGAAGGACCCAAACCTGAATGGAATGAACTTCTCTTTGGGTCACCTGTTTTTTCTTACTGCATTCGAAGGCAGCAATGGAGCAGGGTACTCTAGAGAGAGTAATATTTTCTGAAAAACCTGAAAGCTGGACATAATTCTAGAGGTCAACTAAAGGGTTAAAATTTTCTCCATTGCAGTGGGTTTTTTTCAGGATGTGAATAAACATGTGCTTGTTATTTCTTTATTTTGTTAAACTGACTGTATGCCACTTTTCAAGACAAAGACCTCTTAACGGGTCTTATAATAGGCAAGCACGAAAACTGTCTTCCAAGGATTACTGGAGAATCTACTTGGAATTCTTCCTATCCAGCTCCCTAGTGATGGAGACAGACAACCTCTCAGTTACACCTCTCTTGTCTTGCTATGATGGAGGAATGTATCATGGCTAATGGGGTAGCAGACGTTTCCCTGTTACTTCTGGCTATTGTGTAGTGACATTCAGAAATAACAGGAGAGGAGTCAATGGAAGAAGATGTCTTGATCCAATGAAATTATTCACTGTCCTGTCAGAACATGATGCCAAGAGTTTGTGAGGATGCCAGAGGGAGGTGGCT
The DNA here is from genome assembly GCA_023846285.1 of Phrynocephalus versicolor. Taxonomy (NCBI): domain Eukaryota; kingdom Metazoa; phylum Chordata; class Lepidosauria; order Squamata; family Agamidae; genus Phrynocephalus; species Phrynocephalus versicolor. Next base: position 1,603,679 of record JAHTLZ010000225.1, on the reverse strand, counting down.
CCAGTGTCCAGTGAAGATCATGCCTTAAGAAAATGTCTTTTCCCACTAGAGGTCTTTCAAGACCTACATGACATCAAGGACCATGGTTCTGCCACCTTGATGTTGTCAACCCACTCCGCCTACTGTTCCCTGCACCAGTTCTCCTTCATGACAGCTCTACAGCCTGGCTTTTAAAAATGGGCCATGGCCTCTTCAGATTTCTCTTCCCAATTACTGTTTCCTTGGTGTGGTGGGGGAGGAGAATTGCTGCTCTTAGAATATCCAGAAGTCACTAAGCAGGTCACATTTGCTCATCTTTTATCAGTAAAAAGGAGGCTACTTTTCAAAACCAAAAGCAGAAAATCCTGAAGACAAAAAAAAAAAAAAAGGTCTTCAGACATTCTGAAGTTTGCATCCCTTGCGTTCAAGGGTGGCAAATAATAGTACTGTCACATATAAAATCTGCTGTACGTTTACCTTTAAACTAACAATTGCTCCATGAACTAGAGAGTTGCGAAGAGCACATTTCTAATCAGAGTGGATAAAAATCAATGTCATAAAATAAAATTGAATCGTAATTAAAAATTAAAAATAATTTTTAAATGTAAATTATCAAAAATCTGATTTTAAAAAAAAAATTAAATTGTGGTTTCTAATGCCTGTGGTTCTAAAGAAAAGTCAGTGGTTGTGTCAGAGCAGAAGTTGTTGGATGCCTAAGGCTCAGGAAGCAGCATGTACTGTATTTCCAATAGTTTGAACTTCGGGACATAGTATGTCAGAGCTGTTCTGTTAATTATAGGCCTCATTTGTTGAACATATCACAATCATGTTTTCTGATTTAGTTTGTGTTTATAGTTTGTGTCCACTACCTTGTTTTCTAATTGGTTTTTAATAGAGTTGTGCAGAATGGGGTGTTCCGTACTGCCTCCTTGTCTGCCACATCTTCTCTGACTGTGATAAGCATTGATAGCTTGTGTGCCACTTAGCCTGATCTGGCTTTTGTTATTGGCTTGCAAAAACTACCTGACTTTTTGATTCAAAATAACATATTTCTTATGATAGCACTTCTTGCAAATTAAGATTTGTGAGGGAGCACCTGCTGGTAGGCATCCCTAGGGTGGTGACAAGGGTCAGACATTTCCCCCATGCTTTCCCCTAGCCTCAAATTCTCTCCTTCTGCTGTTAGTTCTTCTCCATGCTGACAGCCTTTCAGCATCTTTTCAAAACAATTCTGTTCTACTAGTTGGCTGGTGCTACTCTAATGTGATCTAATAGTCCTTTCTGCTGTAATGGGTTTCATTTATAAATCTGTGGCGTTTGTATGGCCTTGATAGGAGGAGGGGTGGGATATACTTATAGGAACAATTAAATAAGTATGAATGAAATAGGTTTGTGGATGTGGTGTGGCATTTGTCCAACATTCATATATATAAGAACATATAAGAATAGCCTTTTTGGAACAGGCCACAGCCCATCCAGTCCAGCATTCTGTCTCACACAGGGGCCCACCGTTTGCTTCAGGGCATTCTTCACTTGCTTATGATTCCCTGTATATGGCATTGAGAGCTATCCTGCCTATCACTCCAACCCAGAGGTTGTCCTTAGGCATCCATAATGATAGGTATCACCATTGACACCTTTGTTTTCCCTGAACTTATCCAGTCATTTTTAAAGCTGTCAAGGCTGACAGCTGTTACCACTTCTTCTGGCAGGGAGTTCCACAGAGCAGTGATCCTCTGGGTGAAAAAGTACTTTCTCTTATTTGTTTGAGGTGCAGAGTATTCTAGCACCCAAAAGTTTCATGGAGTGCCCCCTAGTTCTAGTGTTGTGTGATAGGGAAAACAGTATTTTCTTATCTACTTTGTCCACACCATGTATGATTTTGTAAACCTCAGTCAGGTCACTTCTTAGGCGCCATTGTTCAAGAGTGAAGAGACTCAGCCATTGCAGCCTCAGATGGTAAGGAAGGTGTTCCAATCCCCTAATCATTCTGGTTGCCCTCCTCTGCACTTTATCTATTTTCATAGTATCTTTCTGGAATATGGTGACCAGAACTTTACACAATACTCCAGATGGGGCCTCACCATAGATTTATAAAGAGGCAAAATGACATGTGCTGACTTATTTTCTATACCCTTCCTAATGATTCCTAGCATTGAGTTTTCTTTTTTCACTGCTGCAGCCCACTGGCTTGGCACCTGCATTGAGTTGTCCACCAGGACACCAAGGTCCCTTTCCTGGATTGTTGCAAAGAGTTCAGACCTCATCAGTTTAAAAATGTAATTGAGTTTGGGTTTGTTTTTTTTGTCCCAATGTGTGTCACTCTGCACTTACTAATGTTGAAGCTCATTTGCCACTGGTTTGCCCACTCCTCCAGTGTCAAGAGATCCCTCTGGAGCTCCTCACAATCTCTCTGTTTTTACACCCCTGTATAATTTAGTGTCGTTGGCAAATTTGGCTACCTTGCTGTTTACTCTTCCTTCTAGATAATTTATGAAGAGGTTGAAAAGCAGTACTGAACCTTGTGGGACCCCACTTAGAAAAGTGTCCATTTAGTGCTACCCTCTGTGTCTTGTCCCTTAGCCAGTTGCTTATCCAGGTCAAAACCTGTCCTTTGATTCCATGACTGGCAAGTTTATTTAAGAGGCTTTGGTGTGGGACCTTGTCAAATGCCTTCTGAAAGTCCAGATAAACAGTGTCAACTGGATCTCCCTTATCCACATGCTTGTTGACACTCTCAAAAAATCCAACAGATAAGTGTGGCATGATTTGCCTTTGCAGAAGCCATGTTGGCTGTCCTTCAGCAGTGCTTTCTCCTCTGTGTGCCTATTAATTTTATCTTTCTGGATGGTTTCCATCACTTTACCTGGGACACATGTCAAACTGGATGCATGTCACCTCTGGATCCTTTGTTGAGGATTGGTGTTACATTTGCTACCTTCCAGTCATCAAGCACAATGCCTGATTTCAGGGAAAGATTATATATTTTGGCTAGGACCTCAGCAATTTCATCTTTAAGTTCCTTGAGAACATCTGGATGGATGCCATCTGGTCCTGGTGATTTGTTAGCATTTAGTTTAACAAGACATGCAAGAACCTTCTCCCTGGTTATTTCTTTCTAGCTTAATTCTTCGGCTTCCCTCCCTACGACGATAGGCTCTGTTTTGGGCATGTGGTCTCTGTCTTCTTCGGTGAATACTGAAGCAAAGAATTCATTGAGTCTCTCTGCAATCTCTATTTTCTCTTTAATAATCCCTTGCCTTCCATTGTCGTCTAATGGTCCAATGGACTTCCTAGCTGGGTTCTTACTTCCACTGTACTTAAAGAACTCATTGTTATTTTGAGTGTTTTTAGCTATACATTCCTCAGTCTTGTTTTGCTTTCCTGATTGATGCCTTGCATTTGTTCTGCCAGAATTTATGTATCTGCCTGTTTTCCTCCTTTGGACAAGCCTTACATCATCTAAATGAGATTTTCTTGCTTTTGATCACTTCCTGTACAGCTCCTGTAAGCCACATCAGAATCCTCTTGGGCCTGGCAGTGCCCTTCTTCCTTTTGGGTATGCATTCCAATTGGGCCTGTTTTATTGTTTTTGTGAGCAGCCTCCATGCCTCTTGGAGTGTTTGGATTCTCTCAATTTTCCCTATCAGCTTCTTTTTTACTAGTTTCCTCATCTTTGGGAAATTTCTTTTTTGAAAATTTAAGATCTCTGTGTTAGAATTTATCAGTGATTTGCAGTCTATGATTAAGTTAAAAGTAATTGTGTTGTGGTCACTGTTCCCTATTGGATCAGTCACATTAACATTTTGTACCAGATCCTGTGTATTACTCAGGATCAGGTCAAGGATTCTTGTACCTCTAGTTCAGTGTTTTTCATCCTTTTTGGGGCACGGCACACTTGCTCCATAAAAAAAAATCTCGCGGCACACCACCATTAAAATGTTTAAAAATTTAACAAGCAGGGGGGGAGGAGTAGATTGAGCTGTGGCTCGAGACCCCCCCCACCCCCTGCACCTGGGGGTGATGGGCTGCGCAGTTGCAGGACGCACCGGGCAGGCGGGCGACCTTGGGGTCCCGCGGCGGGGGGGGGTGCTGGCCACCCGCGGCACCAGGAAGCCCAACACACCCACACACGCACCGAGTGCCCGCCTGCGGATCAACGGGCCAGGGCCGCGCGCCCACAGATGTACCTGCGTCGGCAGCGACATCGGTATTGGCACCGGCGATGGCAGAGGCGTCGTCGGGGCCGGGCCTGGGCCGGGCGGCGTGCCTGGTGACGGGGGCATCGCGGGGCTTCGGGCGAAGCGTGGCGTGGCTGGTGGTGGCGCGCCTGGCGCCAGGCTCGCTCCTGCTGCTGGCGGCGCACTCGGCGGGCACGCTGGGCGAGCTGCGCGCCGCCTACCCGGAGCTGCGCGTCCAGGCCCTGCCCGCCGACCTGGGCGCCGACGAGGGGCTGCAGCGCGTGGCCCTGCGCCGCCACCGCCACCGCGGCACCCGCCTCCAGCACCTCCTGCTCGTCAACAACACCGGTGAGCGTGTGCGGGCGACTGGCCAGCGGGAGTGCGAGCGGGGGGCGGAAGAGCCTCTTGGCGGGCGTCCTTTGTCCATGCGCCCAAGGAGTCCGCCTGGGCTCGTTCAAGGTGAGCGGGCGAGCGGGCGTGCAGGAAGGGGAAACGGCGCTTGACGCTTCCCGCGCTGGCCCCGCTCCCAGTCGCTGCGAGCCATGCTTCCCCGCCCCCCGGCCTCCCTTCCTGTTTTCCATCCAGGCGGCAAGTCCGTCTGCCTTTTCTTCCCCGCAGCAGCGGCGCGCGAAGCCGGAGGGGGAAGACCAGTCCCCATTCCACCTTGCCTTGCCTTGCCCTGCTCTCGCCCCCTTCCGCGGACGCACGCCACGGCACACCAGGCAACATTCCGCGGCACACAAGTGTGCCGCGGAACAGTGGTTGAAAAACACTGCTCTAGTTGGTCTTCAATTATCTGTTCCAGGGAACAATCATTTAGCATATTTAGGAACTTTATCTCTCTATCATGTGCTGAACAGCAGTTCACCCAGTGTATGTGAGGGTAATTGAAGTCCCCCATTATAACTAGGCTTCCCTTCTTGGATTCCTTCTTTACAACATTCTCCAACTGCCAGTCTCCCTCAGGGGCTTGGATCAGAGGCCGATAGCATATGCCTACTGTTAGGCCATCCTTGTGGCCTGCTACTCTTACCCACATAGTTTCTAATGGTGATTTCCAAATTACCTAGATATTCCAATTCATACAGTTTTATCCCTTCTTTGACATACAAGGCTATACCACCTCCTGTTTGCCTCTTCCTGCCCTTCCTGTACAGTTTACAGCCTGGGATAACTGTATCCCATTGGTTATCATTCATCCACCAGGTTTCAGTGATGCCAATAATATCAATATTTTTATTTACTGCTAAGTATTCCAGCTCCCCTGTTTTGTTCCAGAGGCTTCTGGTATATGCATACAAGCATTTATAGATGCTTTGTGATGCAGTCTTTTGAGTCCAGTTGCATCATTAGCCTGCCTCTTGTATCCTTCTGCTGGAGTGCTGGTGACTAGCTCCTGGCTCTTTTCAGTTATTATTGCATCCTCCTCACTATTCAAGTAGACACTTTCCTTAACCCAGATGCTGCCCAGTTCCTGTTGGCTTTCTCCAGTAATCAGTTTAATAGCAGCTCTGCAGCCTTTTTGATGTTGTGTGTCAGCAGTCTGATCCCATCATGGTTCAAGTGCAACCCGTCCCTCCTGAACAGGTTTGGGTTTTCCCAAAATGTTCTCCAGTTCCTGACAAATCTGAAGCCCTCCTCTCGACACCATCACCTCAGCCACGCATTGAGGCTTCCAAGCTCTGCCTGCCTGGTAGGTCCTGCATGAGGAACAGGCAGCACTTCTGAAAATGCTACCTTGGAAGTTCTGGACTTCAATCTTGTTCCTAACAACCTGAATTTGGCTTCCAGGACTGACTGCTTTGCCTTCCCAACATCATTGGTACCAACGTGTACCATGACGACTGGCTCCTTCCCAGTTCTCTCTAACAAACTAGATTTCTCATGGTGTCTGCAACCTTTGCACCTGGCAGGCAAGTCAACATACGGTTATCATGCGCATCACAAATCCACCCCTCTGTATTTCTAATAATTGAATCACCTAGTACAAGGAGCCTCTGTCCTGCAACCTGTTCATCTACATGTCCGTCATCAACTATATTAAGGGAGAGGTCTTAAGTTTGTTCCTGTTGTTTGTCTTCCTGTATCTCATCAAGTGTGATGAGGGAGAGATCCTCAAGTTGAACCAGTTGTTCTTCTGTGCATTCCTCATGAGATGTGATGAGGGAAAGAGCTTCAAATTGATTCTGTAGTTTCAGACTTTCAGAGCAATCCCTTGCCCTTCTTCTTCTTGGAGTCCCATTCCTCCATGCATCTACCTCCTGAGTTAGTGAAGTGTCTTCTTCCTCAGAACTGTGCCCTATCTCTTCTTTGTCCTGGATAGTCTGCTCCACTCTGTCCAAGAACAGCTCAAGCTCCTTAATTGGTTGCTAGTTAGATATGCAGGCCTCTAGTTGCTTGAGCTTCTCTTCTAGTAGTGCAACCAGCTTGCACTTGCTGCAAGTGTAGTTCTCCACGCGCTTTGGCAAGATGACAAACATGGCACAGGTGTTGCAGGTAGCTACAGCTGCTCCGTCAGAACCCATTTTAGCAAGTGCAGTATTCTGGGCCTCAAAAATGTACACTTTTACTACTTTCCTTTTTCATTCGATGAAGGCCTTATTCACTGGAGTTTTTAAAATAATTTGATATGAAATTTGGGCATCCAGTTTATTATTTGAAATTGAAGATAATTCTTTTTATGGGCCTCGTTTTTCTGCTCTGTTAATTCTCTTTTTATTTTGCTCTGTTGTGGTACTGTAATTTAATATACAGTAGGACCCCTGTATCCACTGATTCATTATCTATCCACTGATTCAGTTATCTACGGTTGGCAGAGGAAAAAATAAATAAATAATCCAGCAGCCGCAAAGCAAGTCACAAAGAACAGCTGTAAAGCAAGCTCCTGTCACAAACAGCAGCTGTAAAGCAAGTTACTATCACAAAACAGCAGTTTTGGGTGACATTTTGGTATTCTCTCTTATCCACGGTTTTCATTGTCCATGGGAAAGCTTGGAACCTATCCCCAGCAGATACTGGGGTCCTACTGTATCTTCGTATATTTTTGTGAGCTGTCCATAGCTGTTATTGTCTTGGTCAGCTGAAATAAGTAGAAACATTAATTGTTTACATTGTGCTTAATACTTAAATGATGATCTAATGTGGCACACTTTATATTTCTCCAGAATGTATGACAACATGTCCACAATGGTGTATCTAAAGGAAGACAAGTTGGAGAAGCTTACTCAAGATGAAATTATTTCAAAGACCAAGCAGGTGATCCAAGGACTAGAAGCACTGAAGAATGAGCACAATTCCATTTTACAAAGTTTATTGGAGACACTGAAATGTTTGAAGAAAGATGACGAGACCAATCTGGTGGAAGAAAAATCAAATATGATTCGCAAGTCTTTGGAAATGTTGGAATTGGGACTTAGTGAAGCACAGGTAAAATGTGTGCTTGAGAGTGATCTTTGTTCACTTTGTGGTGGTGAAAATATCTTTGTGAAAGTTTATAGCTGTTAAAAAATGTTATGCAGTGGGGTGGCGGGGAATCCTGAACCTTATTTATGTTAAATACCCTGACATTAGCAGACATGAGACTTATACTCTCTGATGTTTTTAAGGTAATGATGGCCTTGTCAAACCACTTAAATGCAGTAGAATCAGAGAAACAGAAACTACGTGCTCAAGTTCGCAGGCTGTGCCAGGAAAACCAGTGGCTAAGAGATGAGCTCGCCAACACCCAGCAGAAATTACAGAAGAGTGAGCAGTCGGTGGCTCAGCTGGAAGAAGAAAAAAAGCACTTAGAATTTATGAATCAGCTAAAAAAATATGATGATGATATATCTCCTTCGGTAAGTAGCTCTACATCAAAATATTTTTTTCCTTTTTAACTTGCCTTCTGTTTATTGAAGAATGTTACCCAGTAAATAATATTTATAGTGCTTGAGGCTGATTTGATTTTTGAAATATATGTGTGAACACTACAGTCTTGTAATTCATGTGCATAATGGAGCCTTGCTTATCACAATAGTCGGTTTCTAGAGATAATTTAATAATAAAAATGAGAGGGTAATCTTGCAGTTTTGTTGGAGTTCCACAAAATCGTTTTTGTTTCAAAATAATCTAGAACTGAATACAGTGGTATCCTGGGCTGACGGTTGTTTCGACAACAGAATAATTTGACTTAGGAACCTGCTCTCTGCTGTGCATGACAGCTGACTTTGACAGGTCCGAAATGTCAAAGTCACCTGTCGTGCAGAGCGGAGAGCAACGTTCACAGCCCATTGCCTCCTCCTTCTCCTCCAAGGTTGCTTCCATCTCTGCAGAAGAGATGGAAGCAACCAAGAAGAAGGAGGAGGTGGCCATTGCCCCTCCCTTTCAAACTGCCCAGGCTGGTCGAAGTTGCATCATTCCCATGGAACGATGCAACTTTGGGCAGCCCGGGCACCTTACAAGGCAAGTGGTGGCGGCAGGTTGCCACTGCTGCTTCCCTTGCAAGCCTCCTGGACTGGATGAAAATCAATGGTTCCGTGCTCTGCAACCAATTTGGTGAGCAGAGCGTGGACCCATTGATCTTTGCACAGCCTGGGAGGCTTGCAAGGGAATCAGTGGTGGCGATCCACCACCACCGCTTGCCTTCCAAACTGCCCAGACTGGGCGAACATGCATCCACCCCAGGAGATCCCTGGGACAGATGCATCTTCTTGCAGCCCGGGCGCCTTGGAAGGGAAGTGCTTCCCTTCCAAGAAGCATCTCCCTCAATCAAGGGCAGCCTTCGGCTGCTTTCCGCTTCCCCGCCAGACAGATGACTTTGATAGGACTTGTCAAAGTCATCTGTGTGTTGGGCCCAGGAGATGCCGGGGACGGCTGCCTCTTCTTGAGCGAGAGGCTTCTTGGAAGGGAAACACTTCCCTATCAAAGTGCCCGGGTGCCTTGGAAGGGAAGCTCTTACCTTCAGGTAAGCCCTCTGGAAGGAAAGTGGAAAACGGCCTAAGGCTGCCCTTGGTTGAGAGGGGTTGGGGCAGCCTTCCTATAGGAATGCATTGAAAACCTATTAATCTATTCCCTCTAGAACAGATTAATTGATTTTCAATGCATTCCTATGGGAAACTTGCGACTTGATCGCCTTCCAATGATGCCTTTGGAACAGATTAACGTCATAAATCGAGGTACCACTGTATGGAATAATATGGTGTATTTGTATCGTCTGTTATTTTTTAACATATATGTTTATTCGACAAACAGTTCACAATAAAAATATACACATATAAATAAAAACAATTACATTTCCAGGCCTTGCTTGTCAGGAGCAGAACCACTGTAGACTATTGGTTATTGTCTGAGGCAATTCATGAAGGATGCTGTATTCAGTTATATTAAATGCCACTACGAATTCCAGATAGATCAGTAAGGACCAGTACATACACCTCATCTCTTCTGGTTTCATATTGAAGTAGATCGTCCATGGCACTTCCATGTCTGAAAGAAATGAGGGGGTAAACGGAGATGAATCAAAGATGATTTACCTCATCTAAGAAAATATGAAATTATCTTATCTTAATTAAGATTTTCTTATTCTTAGTTAATTATTCTTAATTAATTATTATCAATCGATCAACTAATTATTCAAGTAAGATACTATTATTCTAGGAATAAAGTATTTGTGCCAAGATGATAGTCTCCCAGGCTGGATAGATTTCAGAAGTGCTATCTCAAAACGGAAATCTCCATTGTAGGATCTGTTTCCTCAGTTAAGAATTAGCCATATTAGGGAGGGATCTACTAAATAGATCATATATGTTTAAATTATATTTTATTCATTTAAAATATTTATCCCAGAAAGTTTTCTGTATTTCCAAGCTGCAACAGTGGAAACTCTTTAAACAAAAAGGTGATGGAGCTTCAACACGTTACAGGCAGCAGGGAATTTTATGCCAGTCTGAGTTTGAGTGATGAAAAAAACAACACACAGAATGTCTTCTTGCTGTATGGGGTCATTTAGAGAGTTCCGTGCTGTAGATCTAGGTTTTATGATATTTTGAACCATATGAGAAAGACTCTGTATAACACATGCAGTTGTAATGGTGGCTGAGAAGAAATCAGACTTTGTTTCCTGTATTGCTGCAAATTAAATGAAAAACAAGGTTTCGTGATTCAGGATGTCTTTCTAGTTATAACTGTAGTCTTTAAAACATTCTTGTATTTCTTAAAAATAATGTTGGTAGCATAGTTTTAAATGTTTCCAAAGAAGTACAGTTGACCTTTGTATAACAAGCAGTTTGTATAACATAAAATCTGTACAGCATAAAAAAATTCTGGAGATAGGGGAAATTTGCTTAACATCATCACCTATGGGGAGAATCCGTACAACATAAAAATGGAATTACTCCGTTTTCAATGCATTCCTATGGGAATTTGTATAAAGGAAAATTTGTTTAACATAATTTCATTTGGAACAAATTAATTCCTTTATACAAGGTACCACTGTAGCTATGTTAGATTAAGGGCCATGGGGAAGAAAAAACAAAAAAGGACAAAATATTGTAGCACTGTAAGCGCGAACAGATGTGTTTCAGTAACTGAGATCCTGTTGCTTTGTTACACAGGCAGAAAGCAAAAGACATAATATTCACTTACTCCTAATTGGCAGATAATGAGTCCCTCATTGGATTTTTGAATGCGAGCCAAGCTGTCATGCAGCCACAAGAATTGCAACAATGGCTTGTTAATTGCTGGCTAGACCTGGGTGAATGTCAGCATGAGCTTTCTTGGATTAATTATGCATTAATGTCTGAAAACGTTTTGGATTTTGATCCATGAAAACTCACATGAAAACAAGTTTTTAGTCTTTTAAATTCCACAGGATTTTGTCCTGCCCCTTCCTCCCTTCCCCTTTAATTTTATTTACATTTTTCAATAAAAGATTTGCTTTGTAACACTGTGGAAGGGTGGTCTAATTTTTGAAAATTATCTTTGAAATTTTGGATTAATGCGATAGAAGTAAGTATTCATATCAACATTATAAGTGATTTCTGTGGGCTTGTTTAGGAGGATAAAGACACAGATTCTACCAAAGAACCACTGGATGACTTATTCCCCAATGACGAAGATGACCAAGGGCAAGGAAGTAAGTTAAATCAAGTATTGTGCTTGTGTATGTATTTTTGTTGCGAGTACCAGCTGATCTTTGATTCTTCCACTGCTGCTGGCTATTTGTGCACTGTGTCAAAATGGGTATTGATGGCCTGTCTCAAACAATCAAATTGTGTTCAGAAGATTGAGTTGACAAGCAAGCAAAGGTGCTATTTCAATTTGAGATTTCTGAGAGTAGTAGTGTAGTGGGGTCTAGTCAAAGCACTAGGACTTTTCAGTTGGCATAGCCAATGATATATATATTATGTCCTTCTGCCTTTTGTTTCCCTGAGCTTAGCTGCGATCCACACAATGGCAGTGGGGCAGGGTGGATTTTCATTTTCTACATATATTTACTTATGATAATGGTTTTATTCTTCCCAGTTCAACAACCACATAGCAGTGCAGCAGCTGCAGCCCAACAGGGTGGCTATGAGATTCCAGCAAGATTAAGGACCCTTCATAATCTTGTCATTCAGTATGCCTCCCAAGGTAGATATGAGGTTGCTGTACCCCTCTGTAAACAAGCACTTGAAGACCTGGAGAAGACTTCAGGTCATGACCACCCTGATGTCGCCACCATGTTGAATATCCTCGCATTAGTTTACAGGTTAGTAGTTTTCTGATTCTCCTTAGGAGTTGTCTTTGATGTTAACAACTACAGTTAAAAACCTGATGTAACTGTGGTATTCTGTATTCCTCCAGTATTCTGTCAGGTTTGTGGATAACACAATTTTGGGTGGAGTAGTTCATACCTTGGAAGTCAAAAACAAAATTCAAAGGAGATATTTATAGGATAAAATGCTGGACTGAAAACAACAGAATGAATTATAATAGGGATAAATGTGAAGTTCTACACCTGTGAAAAAGAAACCTAATGCACATTGTAAAGATAGGAGGTACTTGGCTCAGCAACGTTACATGTGAGAAAGATCTTGGAGCTTTGTAGAAGCTATTGCTCAACCCCGGGAAGACCGAGGTTATGTTCTTTGGGGCTCCCTCATCTAGATACGGAGGCCCTCTCCCTAGTCTGGAGGGCGTTTCCCTCCAGCTGGCGGACAGTGTCTGGATTCTGGTCCTGGTCCTGGTCCTGGGCCCGGCTCTTTCTATGGAGGCCCAAGTGGCCACTGTGTCCAGGACTGCCTTTTTCCATCTCCGACGAATTGCCCAGATTCATCCGTATCTGGATGAGGACTCCCTGAGAACTGTTGTGCAAGCGCTGGTGATCTCGAGAATAGACTACTGCAACACTCTCTACATGGGGCTGCCCTTGACTCTTATTCGGCGGCTTCAGCGGGTACAAAAGGCGGCGGCCAGACTGGTGGCGGGTGTGCGTTGATTCGACCACATCACCCCAGTACTGGCTCGCCTGCATTTGTTACCCGTTGCGTCCTGAATAAGATGCAAGGTCCTGGTTTTAATTTATAAAACCCTCCATGGCCTGGGACCTGAATACCTGGCAGAGCGAATCTCTCAACGACCAACTTCAGCCCAACCAACCAGAATGTCGCGGGCACACTCACTTCGGGTGGCTATGCCCAGGGAGGCTCGGAAAACAGTCACCCGTAACTAAGCCTTCTCTGTGGCTGGTCCTGCGTTATGGATTCATCTTCCAAGTGAGCTGCGCCTTGCACAGTCCCTGCCAGCCTTCAAAAAGGCATTAAAGACCTGGCTTTTTTGTGAGGCGTTTGGTGACTGTTAATTTTTTGTCCCCATGTCCCGCCATCTCGCCATTGGTTTTTTTTAAAGTGATTTTTAGTGCTTTATTATGATGCTTTGTCTAATTGCTCTTTGTTATGCTCCTATTTGTTGTAAACCGCACGGAGTTCCTCTGGAAGATGGGCAATATATAAGCGCCAAAACAAACAAACAAACAAACAAAAAAACGAAGAGCCCTACTGGATCAGGCCAAGGGCTGATCTCGTCCAGATTCCTATATTTTGCAGTGGCCCCACCAGATGCCTCTGGGAGGACACGAGACTACAAGATACCTGTCTCCTGATACTACTCCCCTGCATGTGGCATTTTGAGATACCCTCCTTTTAAGCCTGGAGATATTAGGAATCCCCACCATGACTTGTAACCTCCAGAAATCTGTCCAGTCCTCTTTTTAAAGGCATCTAGGCCAGATGCCATCGCCACATCATGTGGCAAGGGATTCCACAGACTAACAACATTCTGGATTAAAAATATTTTCTTTTGGCTGTTCTCATTCTCCCAGACCTCAATTTGAGTGGATGACCCCTGGTTCTGGTATTGTGTGAGAGGGAAGAGAGCTTCCCTCTATCCACTTTATTCATTCCCTGCATAATTTGCATAAGTATCAGCTAACAGTGTGACGTGACTGCAAAAAAGGCAAATGTAATTTTATATGTGTATTTTGAGAACATATGCATTAACAGACATATATTCCTGAAATCCTATAAAATACTAGTTCTCCTCTACTAGACACTCCATTTTAAGAAGGACTTTAGTATGAAGGAGAGTTGGATGCAATTAAAAGTGCTACGCCTAATCTTCCACAGGATGTAAAAACTGTGTAATCCTGTCACAGGCCTGTTTTCTAGGTTTCAGCATTTTGTGCACTCCCAACAGCCAGCCATTATTTCAGAGCTAGGTAGTCTGGAGGCTGGCTCAGTAGCTCAGTTAGTCGGGCATTTATTGGCGAGCGAGAGGCTGGGTGTTGAGTTCCTCACTGTGCATCCCAGAAGAGTCAGCCTGTGTGTTCTTGGGCAAGCTGCACAGTCCCAGCAGACCCCCAGAAGAAGGGGAGGGTGAACTGCTTCTGAGTACTGTCTACCTACCAAATCTGAATTGACTTGATGGCACATGATGATGATGATGATGATGATGATGATGATGATGATGATGATGAT